>JASDQU010105431.1:0-17564 GCA_032191745.1 Picea mariana | reverse complement strand
TTCAATAGGAGGATGCCCCCTCGAAGAGGCAAGTGAACAGGAGAGGATCCCTTCCATAATAGGATCCATTGTACGGTGTTGCTCTACCTCAAGGGTTTGGTAATAATAAAGTGTGGTTTCTTATATCTTGCTTGTGGATCTATTGTGTATTCAGTATTTGTGGTGATTATATTTTCAGATCTATCTTGGTTCTTAACACAATCCATTAGTTGTAAACAATTATTTTCACAAGGCTTTACTTAAACCTTGTAATTGTATATATCTATTGTATATAATATTATCGTTAGTTAAGCAATTGTAATTGATGTGTCAATTGATAGAATTGTACATTTAGGTAGTTTACATCTTTTAGTTATTTTAGAATCCTAGTTGGCTAACGAAGCCATAAAACCCATGAGGGTAGATTATCTCAAATGGCTTGGGTTAATTAGACAACCCCAGTTCGGATATTCCCTTCTCATTGACGGCGTGTCATAAACACCCATCAAAAAATGGTGCTAAAAGGAGGGCCGAGGTAAATTTAATGATTAAATGTTTTACCCCCCAGCCTGTCATAATTCCATATTTATAAATTCTTCTTGTGTGTCATCTTGAAATGCACTAGAAGATAGGCTAGACTGACAAGCTGGACTTGCTGGAGTCTTTCTTTCGAATTTATTTAATTTTTCATGGCTGCCCAAATCACTGTGTTTGAACATGCTTTCCACTTCTCATTACTTAATATTCCCAACAAGATAGTCTCTCGGTTGTTCAAACTCACCTTTGATGGAGGGGGGAGTGTATCTACAAAAGACCATCTTAACAAGTTTTGGTCTAAATGCATCAAGCATGATATTTCTGATTTAAAGGTTTTATGCAGATTGTTTGTTTTTACTTTCAAAGGTCGAATTAAACATTGCTTTGAGTCTTTTCTAGCATGTCACATTATTGATTGGTTTCAATTTGTAGAGGAATTTTTAGATGCTTTTGAAACCTATGATTACAATCGATTATGTGAAGAATTTCAGGCTCTACTAATCAATGACAATTCATCTCCAGAGGTATTTTTAACAAGCATCCATCATGTTCTCTATAAATTTCAACTTGAAGACATATTTGTACTAAATCTCCTCTCTGATTTTTGTGCCCCTTTCATCCAACCATTTTCGATCGCATATGATGAATCAGTTAGAAATCCTATCACTCAATTACGAGATGAATTTTCTTTGGAGGATGAGAGCAATCCATTATAAAATATTGAACAAGCAAGGGAGGTAGAATCTATTGAAAAGGCTCTTACTGACAATCAAACTAGTTTTTCCTCTGAATCATTGTATATTCAATCCTCGACCATCATGGAAGAATATTTGATGTTGGGTCAAGGTGAATGTCCATATTCTTCTAACTCTTTCTCTAATCAGTACTTAAATTCAGTTATTAAAGAACATTTAGGTGATGAAAATGATCTTAAGAATTCTAACATTCAAATAAAACTGATTAGAGCTGTAGATCTGCAATTGGAAGAAGAAACCTTAAACCTTCATCCATAAATCATACCTTATCCACATGACAGATTAGATGTTTGTCATAATTTTTTTTGAATTATCTATCATACAGAAGGCAAATTTAGATGATCATATTATGTTGAAGGATTTATCACCAAAACAAAGTGAAATTATTAAGGCAAGTGAAGAGGAATGTCTTGAGAATACCATTGTTAATTATCATAGATCAAGAGAATATTTTCATGTGCTCATTTTTAATTCATTTTACTCTTTATATCCTGATATCTTCTTAGATTCTAGTTTGCATGATATTTTATCCACGGTATCTTACTCTTTGCCATCACAATCTGATTTTTTCGATATACCAAGAGTTGATAAAATTAATTTCGAACATAACATTTATGAAGTCAGATTTGACGCTCTTTCACTTTCATTACTTGTATGGGAAAAATATATGTTGCAAGATGATTTTACACAATTTATTTTTAAAAAAGACAATGCACTCATTCTTATGGAGATCAAATATTCTACATTGCATATTCATTCCCTGATTAGTTCAAATTTTGATGATTATGTTTTACGTTTTGGAACAATCCATCTCATCAAAGGAAGTGTTCAAACCAGTGGTCTAATTGATGTCATGAATCCTCTTATGATGTGTTCCCCATTGACAGATCTAGTTCATCAAAGTCGTAGCTTGCATTCTAACTTTTGTGACAAGATCTTAGAATGGCTTGAGAATTTATATCTAAAAAATCTTCATAATAAAGATAAAGTTCTTTTTTTTTTTCTACCTAAATATCTGGGAAGTAAGCATGACATGATTCTTTTAGATCCTCCATGTGAAGAAAATGATGAACACTTGGAGAATTGTCAAGAAGATGGGGCACTTCGATCTTGGTTGATGGTTATGCCAGGTCCCCATAATATTGACAAGTTTTCCAAACTTACTTACATTCTTACATGTCATTATGACCCATATCATAACAAGATTGCATAATGGTTGGAGGATTCATACATCAAGAAGTTTCAAAAGAATGGTAAGGTCATGCTTGCTTTGTTTTTAAATGAATATATAGGAGGTAAGAATGACATATTTCTTTTGTATCAACAAATAATACATTCTTTTATTCTGATTTTCGAATTTCTATGCCTTGTAGGATTGAAGATGCTCTTATGGTTGCACTGGAAATATGATTATACTTAGCGTTTTGATCTATGTAGAAGTTAGAATAGGTGTAGGAATAGAGTCCTTTTGGATTTTTCTTTCATTTTCAATTTTTCCTTTGAATAATGCAGTTATGAAGGAACGTGGGTATGCAAAGAGAACCATCGTCTGAATGTTATCAGGGAAATCTTATTTCAATTCCTTTCTTTTTCCTTTTCGCAATTGTCTTGATTAAATGTTTATTTTTCAAAACTTGGCAGCATCATGCAATGATTTCAGATATTACAAAGCATTAATAAAGAGATGAGGGATTTGATCTTAGTTTTACCCTAGCAAACATAGCTTACCACTGCACGTAATTGCACTCATCCTAGTTAAGGATTTTTCTGTGAATTTTAATAATAAGCTTGGTCAAAATGATGTATCATGCATCACTATATTAAGAAAAGAACCTTCCTATGTGCAAAACTCTGAATTGTGTTGTTCTTCCTTTGGATCCTCTTTCTTTATGAGAGGTTGGTCTGGTTTTGTTTTTGGTCAAATTCTTTTTAAAAGTGAGCTTTTTCTATTTCGATTTTGTTAGTTTTGATATACTTTTGATTTTGAATCCAATTAATAAAATCTGATTTGGTTTGTTGTGTGTGTGTTTTTTTTCTTTTTTCTTTGATTGCTTTGATTAGATTTTCTTGTTGTCTGACTTTTTGAATCAATATATTTCTGATCAAAGAGCAATTGTCGAAGGAAGCATTCATTTCAAGACTTATGTTTTTAAAAGCAATTTGAAACAGTTTTTGATGTTAAGGTTCAGCTCAGATAATTGATTCGTAAGTCAATTGAGTACTATGAAATCCTAAATGGTCTTTGTCAGAGTATTACCCCTAAAATGTGTTGAGATATTTGGGAATTACGATTATCCTTAGACTTTTCACACCATCCCTGTTCTTAAAAGATCACTTTTAAGTGCTTCCCCATTCTCTAGATGATTTCTTAACCGAAATCTAAAATCTCCAAACCATGATAAAACTTCTAGTTTTGAAAGAAAATAAAAAATATAATCAACTTTTCACTTGTATTGCAATTAACCTCCAGTATCACCCCACTCTCTTTGTCATAAATAAATCTCTAATTGTATTATTATTTAAAAGTGGCATAAGAGGGTTGGAAGCACTTAAGTGTGGGAAGTGTGTGTAAACTCTTTGGGGTACTGAACAGGCTCGTTGGCAGCAATCAAATGCACACATGATACCAAGACTACTTCGTCGAGGTACTAAACAGGTTTTCTAGCAACGAAGCAATGTTGGGTTGAGAGGTAGCAGATATATGATTTTAATTTAACTTTTATGGAAGTATACATGATGTGGATAGACAAATATTGGATGGGATTAAAGTACTTGAGTGGGTTAAATGGCATTTCTATTGAGGCTATAAACACCTGCTAGAAGTAGTGGCTCTGTCAAGGTATTGAAGTCATTTTTATAAACATCATTATCCTTTGATAAAAACACAACTTCAGGTTATAATCCTTTGTAAAAGAGTTATTTTCTGATTATAATCATGGTATTTTTCTATAAATCTGAGCGAATCTTAATATTGTGTAATATTAAAGTGGATTTGTTTCAAAATAGCTTAAAATTATATCCAAGTCTTATTCTTCTTCCCTACAATGAAATTTTAATAGGTCAGAGATAATTGCTTCGTCCAGTAAGTCGCCACTTGTTGAGCCCCAACAATCCCCTTCTTTACTTTTAATCAAAATCTAGGGTCCCTCAGAATTTTACTTGGATTCTTCATTTTTTTTTCCTTTGACTTGATTGGATTGGTATTGCTTTGCTTTGTTTCGAGGTTGGTTTGAGTTTATATTATTTTATTTTGTTTGGTTTAAATTTCATAAAATTCAAATGTCATTTTGTTTTTCTTTCTACAAAGTTTTGATGTTGATGCATGAGCTTCATAATTTGGGAGTTTGTTATTACCTCTTCCTTATTGAATTTATCTGCTATGAGGATGGATTGGTTGAAGACATGGATTAATAACAATGATTTTACGGGAACAAAGTTTATTGTGACAAATATTTTCTACGACATTTTTTCACATTTGATCAAATTTGAATGAGGAAGAGAGGAACATAGACATCTTAATTTAAACAAAAACATTAATTTTTATCAACTGTTTACTTTCGTTTAAATTACGATTATGTTTTCGTCTTTTTCTCATTAGCAATCATTTTCACAAAATCATTTGGTAGGTTTAATTAATTAAATTATTTTGTCAGTTTGCATTTCATTTCAAAATCAAAATAAAAAATAAAAAAATAAAGAATTATCTATCATTTGTTTGATTTTGTGAAAACCCAAAATGAATATTTTTCTCCTCTCCATCAACTTGAAGCTTCTAGAATTTTAAGATCATATTTGAAAGGAAAATATAAACAATATTTGTTTCAAACTTATAGTTAGTTTAAATTCATTTTAATTTTATTGTTCTAGATTTTGTTTTATTCACAATTTTTAGGTTATTAATTTGGTTTCTTTTTTGTTTCAGAGGTTTCTATTATCAGTTATTTGGTACGAACTTGATCATAGCTTGATTTTATTATCTAAATATGTTTAAGATAATTGATCCAAAAATAATATTGGATTGCTGCAAATAATTTATGAGCAACAACAGATAAGATTTGGAATTGTGTTCAAGAACAGATAGACGGTTTTGCGGGACTAATTGCAGCCAATCCATATGGAATCTGAAGAAACGATTGAAAACCCATCTGCAGAATGGACCCATTTAGCTTAATCATGAGGCTTTTCCCAAACAAATGCACTGTTTGAGAGATATGTTTGTCTCTTTGTGAGGCAAATTTCAAGTGATGGAAATTATTAGTGATGCTCAGACTGTTCATTCATTGCATAAATATATGAGAAAGTTAAGAGCCCAGGGATAGAACAAATTCAGAGGAGGATTTTTCTCCTTTATTTTTTGTATATTATTTATTTTGTAAACTTTTTCTTTTCAATTGGAATAATAGATAGTTGGAATTTTGGGAGAATGGACGAGTCTTTTCGAAGAAGAATATGAAATTCCATATTGTTTAATGGCCTTTGTTCTGTGAGTAAAATGGTTTTATTTTCATTATAATATCTTCATATTCTTTGAGTAATTGATTATGCATTGGGAAACACAAAACTAAATATGGTGAATGTAGGTGCGTTGGGGCGGTGGCGAAAAGTGGAGTTGAGGAGGTGGCGAGTCACTGAGTTGCATGGCAGAGCCTCCAACACCATTGTTGGACATCAGTGCAACATTATCAATGTATCTGTCAGTGACTTAAGTGCATTATCAATGTATCTGTTGGCGACTTAAGTGCGTTATCAATGTATGAAGTTTATGAAAGCACCAAATGGATTTTTGTTGAAGGAATGCTAATCAAGTTTGTATTTGGACATTAGTTTAAAAATGAAATAGGAATAATTAACAATGTTTTGATTTCGATTGATTTTCATTATGTGCTAGCAAGACATTGGAATCATACATGTTGTATACCTCTACACTCTCTACACTTTCTAGGTACAATATTAAGAGTTAAAAATAAAAATAAGACAATAATAATGATACTAAAATTAAGGTTATAAATGGTTAATAATAATTTTAATTCAAAGGGATCAATGCAAAATAATTAAAGTAAAAATAAATAAAGTTAATTATCGAAAAATCTGTAATTTTGTCCACAAATATAAGTAAAGGAAAAAGGAGAAGGGGAAGAAAAAAAACAAGGAAATGGCATCAAGTTAGGAAAGCAACCAACAAACCATAGAGGAAACAATAGGAGAACAAAAAAGAGAGGGTACAAATGAATAAATTTGAATGAAGGAAAGAGGGTGAGGAAGGTTAAATATGGATTACAAATGTAAAAAGAAAATAACTTCTCAATTTCAATAGCTTCTCTAATGATCCTAGTCAAACAATGTTCAGTTTCGGCTAATATTTTAGTTTGGTCAAAACATATGAGGTGCTTGGTACTGTTGTTGGAATGCTCAACGATAATAGGTTTTGAAGTGTGATTGTGGTTTGTATGGGCTTAAAAATTTACACATAGAAAAACTAAACGTTTGTAAATTATAATTGGGAGAATCTATAGATAAGACAAACTATAAGTTCTTGAAAATTATAATTAGATTTAATACCTTTTATTCAAATGTGGCAATGGTTGCTAGCAAATATCCAAAAGAAGATACCATATTGAAATCACTAGGATTTGACCTCTCTGAATATGAATATCTTGCAAGGATGTTACTTCTTGTTTTGTAGAAAAAATACTTCTCCAAAGCTTCCCTTTGCTCATGCTTAGAAACCCCTAAATAACCTCTTGCAAAACTCTTTATTTTGGCCTTCTCCTAAATAAAAATTGATAACAAAGTTAGTTGGAAGATCTATTGGAGGTTGAAGGACATTATAAATATTAATTGGGTTGATATAATGACTTAAGGGACTACATTAGGTTGTAGCATGGACGATTAGAGAATTTTTTAGCAATGTCACATGGACCATTTTTTTAAGCCTCAAATTAAGCAAAATTCCCATCTTTGGTCCAAGTGTATCCATTTTAGCTTGGAATGTGTATAGATTTTTAACATATACGCATAATCTCTCTTTTTCTAATGGTCAGATAACCAATATTTAAGCCTTGCTTGCCAAATCTATCTATTGAATATTCATAGTTGTGAGATCAAGATTTTTTAGAGTCCAGTAATTCAAAATTGGTTCCATTGGAATGATTTCATGATTTTGTTCCATCATGAGTACGACATATTTTTCTAAGTTTTTTGTGTTAAGAGTTGTGCGTATTTTTTGACATTGTTGTGTCATACCAATATTTCAATAATGACAAGTGATTGTTCAACCTCATCCTTAGGATATTGATATATAAATGGTCATTCTTGGTGATAGTTTACCTAGGATAGTATATGAGTTATATAGATTTTAGAACACCACTACTTTGTTTTTTGGATCACCCACTTTGTTATTTGTTGGCATGTTTTACAGGAAGAGTGTGCTTGTCATTGATGGAAAGAACATAAGCGATGATGGAAAATAGGAAAGCAACGATGAGAGTTCGAAGATTCATACTTCAGAATATATGCAAGGAGTGCACAGATCCACAATTCGATTAAGTGTCGAAGTGACTCTTTAAGGAGTAAAAGGAGAAGAAGGCGAGAAATCTTAGGAGGAAGAGCGACAATGGTCGTTGGATCACCGATACATAGGACCATCAACCGTCCAATCAAATCAAGGTGCATGAGCCTTAACGCTTTGCACACACAGGAGAGAGAACTTACCAAAGTTTTGAAGTCCCGAAGTAATTTGAGACCATTCATCACCAAGAGGAGAATCTGGTTCATTGATCGTCAGGAGATACATTTCAGTAGACTGTGAGTTCAGAAGGGAGCAAAGTTTGAGATCTGAAATCCCCGAAGTCTGGAGAGCTGGAGAGCTGAAGCAAATTTCAGTCGTCAGATCATTCTAAATTGGAAGGACAAGATAAGTTTGAAGAAGGGTGCACTAATCTTAGCGGTCGATAATTGGGTGCTTAGATCTATAGTCGACAGGGTGTATCAGACCCCCCAGACCTTTAGGTTTTTAACCATGGGGGGGGTCTGATTTGGTGGTATTTCCCATGTGGGACCCTCATACGTGTCACCTTCCTGTCATCTCGGACCCCCCTCGCTCCTTACCACTTATTGCCTAATCGCCCCTCCAAGTAAACCACCAAACCACTCATACATACCACGTCTACGCTCCGACGTCACACTCCACTACCGCGCTCTACCTCCACACTCTACTACACTTCTTACACGTCACACCCACGTCAGAAAAGACACATGGCACAGTGAGATAATGACAAGTGTCAAGCTGAAACCGACATTTTAGGTACATGCAAATCACGAATCAGAGTGACATGTGGTAGACACATGATTCGTGCCACGTCATCAAGTGACATAAGCAAGTTAAATCACTCCGGGAGTTTTACTTCATGAGTTTCACCACTAGAAGATGCCTAAAGTCCCGAAGTCCCAAATGCTGAAATCCCAAAGTCTCGAATGTCAAAGTCCCAAAGTGGACATAAGTCATTCGATCTGAAGATCACTTCAGGTGCATTCTCAACCGTTGATCAAAATATAGTGGAAGGATAGCATAAGTATAATAGACGAAGTGTTGAAGTAAATGGTGTCCATCCATCACAAAGCTTTATTAATTTCTAGCCGACAGATTAAGAAGTGAAAGGATAAGTTTAAACAACCCGATCTGTTCAGACATGTGTCTGAAGATCATCGACTCTAGAAGATTGACGTACAAAAGAAATGAGAGTTTGAGAATTGAAATTCCTGAAGGCCGGACTCGCGGAGGAGATCCTGATCATAGATTCAGGGAGACAAGTGTCAATAGATATTACACTCTGGAAGATTGTCATATGGGAAAAGCAAGATTTGAGAGTTGAAACTCTTGAAGACTGGAAGGCCGAAATCAATCGTAGCCATTGATTTGGAAGGAAGCTATGTGTCGACGGATCGTGGAGATCTGGGATCGCGCATGGAAGGAGGAAAGGAAGGTAGATAACAGGATTTGATTGAGTGGCATCGCCAAGGGATTGGAGATCAATGGTCATGCTCAATTGCGAGGCCAGAACATGCTCGGGTCTTAATTTTTCTTGAGTGGGACATAATCGAAACCACGGTTTTGGAAAAAGGACACGTGGAGGCTCGAGGTAAATTGCGAGGCAAAAAGTAGTTTGATTCAAACCACCTTTGGACGTGCTCGCAATCACGTGGTCACATGAGATCATTGCCCAAGGTCATATCGAAAAACATATCTAGCGCTCAGTAGACTAAGATCGGGAAGTGCATTTCTTAATAGGCGTGTGGTCATCGTTGGTGGTCATGTGAAGGAAGGGGCTTAGAAGCCAAAGAATCCAAAAAACAATGACTGACTATAACTGCTAGGGAAGACAAAGAGTTGTGACTTCTAAAGAAGCCAAAGAATATTTGGATAATGGCCACTAATGATGAACAGATTTAGTACAACCGCCAGAGAAGATGAAGAGTTGCTATGATGATCATGCAGAGGACTTGGCATGAGAAAGACATGGAAAACATAGTAGAGAGTCTTCTTTTTCGATAGCTATGCATGTGGGTATAATAATATGAAGGGCATGAACTGAAGTTGTGATAAGAGGTGCAACAGGTAGTATGCAGAGGTAGCACAAAGCATACAAGGAAGAAGAGAAGTTGAATAGAGGTGTAGTTCACAGTAGGAAAAAGAGCAGAGCATAGAAGCAGAAATATGCAGAAGCGAATCATAGCATAGAAGCTGAAGAAGGTAGAGGAGACATGGAGTTGTAACAAACCATATCAGAGACAGAGCAAGTAAATAAATTTTTGTAAGATTCAATCAGGGTGGTAGGGTGCTGTTGGGGAGGATTTTAGTCCTCTAAATTCTAGTTGGTGCTAGAAGATAATTTGGGATTTGTTGCTTCCATCTAGTTGGTGCTAGAAGTTATTCTAGGATTTGGTGCTAGTGAAATATGAGAGTTGGTGCTCTCTGCAATTTGTAGCTTGTTATCATAGGTTGTAGCCTCATATTTGAGTTGGTTCTCAAAGAATATGATGTACATGAATGTTGGAGCTTGATTGACATCTGAAGAAGAAGAGGTTTTCTCCCTTTATGGCTTTCCTCATGAAAATTTGTGTCTTTGTGTATTCGGTGTGATTGATCAAATATTGTATATCTATGCATGTTAAGTTATCAATAACACATTAAATAATAATTTATAAAGATTCAGAAAAGAACAAGAAAATTTTCGAGCTTATATTATAACTGATTCACCCCCCCTCTCAGTTATATTTCCAACAATTGGTATCAGATTCGATGCCTTTGATCAAAGGTAGATCCATAAGCTTGAACATGAATAGTCATGATAGAAGTTCAACTAATATACCCCCTATGTTTGATGGAACAAACTTTGCCTTATGGAAAATAAGGATGAGAACACATTTAATGTCTTTGGGTGTTGATGTTTGGGATGTCGTTGAAATGGGATATGTGAATCCTGTAGTCTTGACCTCAAAATATGATAAGACGGAGTTTAGATTTAATGAAAAAGAAATGAATGCCATCCTTAGTGGACTTGTTGAATCCGAGTTTGTCAAATTCATGCACTGTGAGTCAGAAAAAGTTATGTGGGACAAGCTGATAAGTAGTTATGAAGGTAATGAAAAGGTGAAAGACGCAAAACTTCAGACTCACAGACTGAAATTTGAGCGGTTAAAGATGGATGAAGATGAAACTATAAGTAAGTACTTATTATGTATAGAATAACTTGTCAACACTATGAAAGGCCTAGGTGAAACGATAGATGAATATTTTCTAGTCCAAAAAATATTAAGATCTCTTCCTGATAGATTTAACTCAAAGGTCTCTGCTATAGAGGAAATAGCTGATCTCAAAACATTGACACTAGATCAACTTCTTGGAACCCTAACTTCTTATGAAATGAGAATCACCAAAGGTAAATTCACTACAATATAGGCATATTTTAAAGTAGAGAAAAACACAGATTCCGATATAGATGATATTGAAGAAAATTTTGTGAGAAGACTGAAGAAAGGATCAAGCAAATACAAAGGTAAATTGTCTTTCAAATGTTTCAACTATGTTAATATAGGTCATTTTGCATCTAAGTGTCCTCACAAAAGAAAACATCATACATATGACAATGAAGAGAAGCACAAACACAAGAAGTTCTATAAAGAAAATAATTTTAAGAAGAAAAGCCTTTGTGTAAACAATGATGATGATCCCTCAGATGATGAAAGCAGTGACTCTTCTATTGAATATAAAATAAATGATATCATGCTAATAGTTTTAGAAGATCTAAAAACTAAAGATACAGTAATTGAGTTCATTGATTGTGAAGGAGTAGTAGATCTTGAAGGAGAACTTGTCAGTGCCATGGAAGAGATTGATAGACTCAGAGAAAAGAAAAGAAAACAAAAACAATTACTGCTCAGGTATGAAAAAACATGTAATGAACCAACTAAAGAAATTTATCTGTTGAAATTTAAGTTAGAAGAAGCTAAGAAGACTGAAGGAATCCTCAAACAACAGTTGAAGGAAGCTGAAACAAAAGGTGAAAAATTGGAAGTTGAAGTAGTGACTGTCAGAAATGATCTAGAGAAATTTCAAGCCTTATATCATCAGAATCTGACAAGTATTAAAGCCTCAAAAGTATTATCCTCCATTCTGAATCAAAAAAGGAATTCAAAGTTGAAAATTGGTTTTGGTTATGAAGAGGGATCAAGTAGTGGTCAGCCAATTAACAAATAATCCACCAAGTTTGTCAAATCTACAACCATTGACAACAACAAACCTGCAGAAACAAAGGAAGAGAATCAGCCACCAAGGAGGAGTGAAGGAAAAGCTACCAAAACTGAATCTGTAGAAAAAATAAATAATACACCCTCTACTCAAGGAAATTATCAGCATGGAAGAAATCGACATGCTCAAAGAAGACAACCATTTTCCAAGTACAAAGATTTTTTCTATGGATATTGTTTTTACTGCTCTAACTTTGGCCACAAAGCTGTAAATTGTTCTTTAAGATTTAGACATGAGCAATCAAGACAGCCAAGGAATAAATATCTTCCACAACAAAGAATGAGACAGCTAAGTAACAAACAACCACAAATTGCAAATCACGTGATGGTTGGGAAAACGACGCAGATCAAACATACCAATCATCATGATCCTTTATTCAATGAACCGGAATGTTACATCTGCCATATTTATGGACATAAAGCTGCAGACTGTCGCTTAAATAACTATAAGCCATATTCAAATCATAGAGCTGAAAATGTCAAGGTTTGGAAGAAGAATGAAGATAACAAGTGTGGATTAGTGGTGCCATCTCAAAGACAAAAAGACCCCTGGTATATTGATAGCGGTTTCTCCAGTTATATGACAGGTGACAAAAGTAAGTTCCTATTACTAAAAGAAAATAAATCAGGGAGTGTGACCATTGGAAATGATGCTCTAGGAAAGATCAGAGGTAAAGGTCTAGTAAGATTAAGTAATGGAAGAATCAAATCTCAAGATGTATTATTTGTTGATGGTTTAAAGCATAATCTTTTTAGTGTCAGTCAGATATGTGACAGGGGATGTGAAGACACTTTCACTGCCAAGAATTGTAAAATAAAGACAATAAACACAATAGAGATGATTACAAAAGGGGTTAGAACTGAAAACAATGTATATGTTTTGAAGGAAGATAAGGAGAAATGTCATTTAAGAAAATTTGATGAAATTTGGTTATGGCACAGAAGGCTTGGACACATAAATTTTGATCATATTGTCAAACTGAATAATGAAGGCACTGTGAAAGACCTTCCAATAATATCTAAGCCTAATAACTCTGTATGTGAATCCTGTCAAATGGGGAAGTTGAATCGTGCTCAATTCAAATTGAAGAGTTTCACATCTTTAGAGAAACCACTTCAAATTATTCATATGGATCTATATGGACCATCGTGAAAGGAAGGAACTGGAGGAGAACGTTACTTTATGCTAGTCATTGATGACTTCTCCAGAATTATGTGGGTTTCCTTTCTGAGATAAAAATCTAATGCGTTTGAGAAGTTAAAGGAAATTTGCTCAGACAGGGGAGGAGAATTTTTGTCAAGAGACTTCAAATAATTCTATGAAAGACATGGAATTAAAAGAGAATATACTATTCAAGGTACTCCTCAACAAAATGGAGTTGTAGAATGCCAAAATAGATCAGTTTAGCAGATGGCAAGGGCTATGATGAGTGAAAGGGAAATTTCACGAACCTTCTGGGTGGAGGTTGTTCACACGATTGTTCGTATTAAAAAAAAATGCATCTAAGGCAGAACGGTTATAAAACTCCATATGAGTTGTGGTTTGGTCGACCTGCATAACTCAAGCATTTCAAAGTATTTGTAAGTAAATGCTACATCAAGAATAATGATGATCATCTAGGAAAATTTGATAGTAGAGATGATGAAGGTATCTTCTTAGGATATGCAACGAACAGTAAAGGATACAAATGCTTTAACAAAAGAATGCATAAATTAGTAGATTGAATTGATGTTCGAATTGATGAAGAAGATCCTATAAAAGATCAATAAAGACTAAGCACTAATCCAAATGAAAAATATGATGAGAATAATGAAAATGAAGAACATCAAATCTCAGAGTCACAAGAAGATGATGAATCAGGTAGAGAAGAGACACCCAGACAAGAAGAGTCAGGATAGCAATCAACATCAAATCCTTCCTCCAGAATTACTTAAAAGAATCAGCCTGAAATTCAGATAATTGGTGAGGAAGACAAAGGTGTACAAACCAAAAGAAGGATAATCAAAGACACTGAGCAATCACATATATCCTTCATATCCATGGTGGAACCCAATAAATTTAATGAAGCCAGTAAAGACGTAAATTGGTTAAAATCAATGAATGAGGAACTGGACCAGATTGAAAAGAATGTCACTTGGGAACTCGTTCCTAGGCCAACAAATAATAATGTAATAGGATCCAAATGGGTCTACAAAAATAAGATGAATGAGCAAGGAAATATTGTAAGAAATAAGACTATATTGGTCTGCAAAGGATATGATCAAATAGAAGGACTGGATTTTGATGAAACATTTTCACCCGTAGCAAGATTAGAAGCTATTAGAATGTTTCTTGCCTATGCTTGTCATAAACAATTTAAAGTCTATCAAATGGATGTCAAGTCATCTTTTCTAAATGGATATCTGAAAGAAGAAGTCTATATGGAACAACCAGAGGGTTTCCAACTGTCAGATAACCTTGACTTTGTCTGCAAGCTGAAGAAAGCCTTATATGGGTTGAAACAAGCTCCTTGTGCCTAGTATTACTGACTGGATAAGTACATTCAAGACAAAGGGTTCAAGAGAGGAATAGTGGACAACAATCTATATATCAAAACATAGGGTAATGATTTTCTCATTGTGTTGGTCTATGTAGATGACATCATCTTCGAAATCAATAATGCTTCATTGGTACAATGGTTTTCTCCTACCATGTAGTTTGAATTTGAAATGTCTATGATAGGGAAGCTGTCATTTTTATTGTTATGCAAATTACTCAAAGGTCTGAAGGAATATTTCTTTCTTAGGAGAAATATCTAAGAGAAATGTTGAAAAGGTTTCAAATGGAAGATTCTACACCTATGGTCATTGGATGCAAGTTAAGCAAGGATGATGACTCACCTGATGTTGATCAGAGTTCATATAGGTCTATGATAGGCAGCCTATTGTACATCACAACATCTCGTCCAGACAGAATGCATGCATTGGAATGGTAGGAAGGTATCAGGTTGAACCTAAACAGAGTCATTTGTTAGCTTTCAAAATAATATTCAGATACTTGAAAGGAACAATGAACTATGGCCTATGGTATCCTAGGAATCAGAATTTTCAAATATCAGTTACTTAGATGTTGATTGGGCTAACTACGTGGATGAAAAGAAAAGCACCAGTGGAGGTGCCTTCTTCTTACGAGATTCCCTTGTAGCATGGTTGAGCAAGAAGAAAGGTTCCATTTCCTTATCAACTACAGAAGCTGAATACATTGCAGCTGCCACTTGTTCTACCCAAGTATTGTGGATGATTCAGACACTTACAGACTTGGAGGTAAAATATATTGCACCGATCCCAATTCATTGTGATAATACTATTGCAATTAGTGTGTCAAAGAATCTTGTATTTCACTCCAAGACCAAGCATATACCCATAAAGTATCACTTCTTGAGGGAACATGTGACCAACACTGTTGTTTCTTTGCATTATATTCCATCCAAACATCAGATTGTTGATATCTTCACTAAACCGCTTGCAAAATATCAATTTGAGTATCTACGCCAGAAGTTGGGCGTGACCCTGTTATCAAGTTAAAATAGTCTATATGATCAGGGGAGAGTGCTCATAGTATATCTAATTAGGGGGAGAGTGCTTATTGTATTTTTGATCAGGGGAAGAATATAGTCACTCTCAGTTTTCTTTGACATTGATGTCAAAGGTGGAGAAAAGGTGTGGTTTGGATGTTGTAGTTGGAGGTCTAAGAAGAATAGTGCAGCCTTTCAGGGTTGCCATCAATGCCAAAGGGGGAGATTGTTGGCATGTTTTACATGAAGAGTGTGCTTTTCATTGATGGAAATAACAACAACAACGATGGAAAACACGAAAGCAGCGATGAGAGTTCGAAGATTCAGACTTCGGAAGATATGCAAGGAGTGCACAGATCCACAATTTGGCTAAGTGTCGAAGTGACTCTTTAAGGATTCAAAGGAGCAGAAGGCGAGAAAGCTCAGGAGGAAGAGTGATAGTGGACGTTGGATCATAGATACAGAGGAACATCAATCGTCCGATCAAATCAAGGTGTGTGAGCCTTAACGCTTTGTGCATGTAGGAGAGAGAACTTACCAAAGTTCTGAAGTCCCGAAGTAATTTGAGACCGTCATCACCAAGAGGAGAATTTGGTTTGTTGATCTAAAATCTTTGGGAGATACATGTCAGTAGACCATGAGTTCAGGAGGGAGAAAAGTTTGAGATCTGAAATCCCCAAAGTATGGAGAGCCAGAGTAAATTTCAGTCGTCAGATCATTCTAAAGTGGAAGGACATGATAAGTTTGAAGAAGGGCATGCTAATCTCAGTGGTCGATAATCGGGTGCTCAAATCTACGATCAACATGGCATATCAGATCCCCCTAACCTCTTNGGGGGGGGGTCCGAGTTGGTGGTATTTTCCATGTGGGACCCTCATACGTGTCTGAGTTGGTGGTATTTCCCATGTGGGACCACTCACTGCCTAACCCCCCCTCTGAGTAAACCACCAAACCACTCATACATACCACCTCTGTGCTCCGACATCACACTCCACTACCATGCTCTACCTCCACACTCCACTACAATGCCTACACGTCATACCCACGTCAACAAAGACATGTGGAACAGTCAGATAATGAAAAGTGTCAAGTTGAAATTGGCATTTCAGGTACGTGCAAATCACGAATCAGAGTGACATGTGGCAGACACCTGGTTCATGCCATGTCATCAAGTGATGTAAGCAAGTTACGTCACTCTGGGAGTTTTACTTCGTGAGTTTCACCACCAGCAGATGCCTAAAGTCCCGAAGTCCAGAATGTCAAAGTCCCAAAGTGGAAATAAGTTGTCTGATCTGAAGATCACTTTGGGTGCATTCTCAACTGTTGATCAAAATACAGTGGAAGGCTAGAGTAAGTAGAATAGTCAAAGTGTCGAATTAAATGGTGGCCATCCATCACAAATATTGATTAAGTCCTAGTCAACATATTAAGCAGTGAAAGGATAAGTGTAAACCGTCTGATCTGTTTGGACAGGTGTCTGTAGATCATCGACTCCGGAAGATTGACGTATGAAAAAAATGAGAGTTTGACAATTGAAAGTCCTGAAGGCTGGACTCACGGAGGATATCTTGATCGTAGATTCAGGGAGACAGGTGTCAATAGATCTTCCACTCTAGAATATTTTCATATGGGAAAAGAGAGATTTGAGAGTTGAAACTCCCAAAGACCAGAAGGCCAGAATCAATCGTATCTGTTGATTTGGAAGGAAGATACGTGTCGACGGATCGTGGAGTTCTGGGATCGCGCATGGAAGGAGGAAAGGAAGGAAGATAGAAGTTGTTGATCGAGTGGCATCACCAAGGGATTGGATATCAATGGTCATGCTCAATTGCGGGGCCAGAACATGCTCAAGTCTTAATTTTTCTTGAGCGGCTCGCAATCGAAACCATGGTTTTGGAGAAAGGACACGAGGAGGCTCGAGGTAAATTGCGGG
>JASDQU010105430.1:99237-109607 GCA_032191745.1 Picea mariana | reverse complement strand
TATTGTTTCTGATGGAGACCCAAATTGATCCACATGGATATTGGTGGCCACCCACCTTTTCCAACTGGCTCAAAACAATTTTATGGCAATTTTGGCAATTTACTATTTTTAGCAGTTTTCACTTCTGGGGCCATTTTGAGGGCCTAAATGAAGCATTTTCGGGATCAACCTTCTAAATGATAGACTATTGCATGATTGAGGCCCCAAAATGAATATCCTTGATGATACCCTTCCAATGGGCTATCATATTCCTAAAATGGAGATTGTATGCAAAAGTTACGACCACATGAAGTTAATGTACTAACTTACCCAAACGGGGCCCACATGAATTTTGGCGCTTCATCTCCTAGGGTTAGGTTTCTGGATGTCTAGGGTTTTTGGCATTCCTGTTTATTGTAAAATTCCTTCAAATCCTCATTGTAATCAACTTCTTGCAAATGAGCGTAGCTGTCACATTTCTTCTCAGAGGTAAATCGCCACCATTCTAGCAAGCTTGTTTTTGCTGCATTTTACAGTTTCAGCTTATTTCATTATTGAATAGAAAACTAGTTTTACTGTATCTCTTTTATTTTTTGTTAACAATATGTTAATAATATGTATTCATTTCATTTTTATCATAAATATGGATCAATGGTATCAGAGTGGTCTGCTCCTTGTCGACTTAATGCATGTCCCCAACGAGGTCAGAGTAGAAAGAGTTGGGTCTTGAGCTTGTTTCTCTTCAGGACAAAAGTTGTCACATGCCCAAGTGAACTCTCATGGTAGGAGAAAATAAATATGATGGGACATGAGATCCTTTCAAACTGTTGATTGAGAAATCCCTCACACAACAAAGGAACAAGATGATGGATAGTTTCACACAAATCCTTCGACGACTACCAACAGGCGATGCATATTCTTCAAGCGGAGTTGCCACCCCTTTTATATTCCTATATTTGAAGGTTAGATAGATGTAGATGATGTAGACAAGTGGTTGAATCTACTAGAAGGGTATTTTTCTATCCATAATGTAATATACCTCAAAAAATATATGAAAAAAAGATTTGTTTGCATAAAAGTCCTTGAATAGTTCGAGATTCAAGAAAGTAATGTTTCTTTTATAAAGATTGAGTCTAGAAGTTTGCAAGAGTCCTTACTATGGTCAACTGTCATTACCATTCATCTTAAAGTTTTCTGATCGACAATAGGTGTTTACTCCTCATTTCAAATTTTATTTCAATTCTTGTAATTATAATTACTTCCCTTTCTGTTTGTACCTATAACCATTACCACAGTCTTAACAACACAAATGACTTTGGGGTTGATGGCCTAGGCCTCATGCGTTATTCCATACACATAATCACACGATGAAAATGACCAAACAGACTTAGGTAAAAGTAGAGTATTAGTCTATACTCCTTTGCGAATAGTTGAAATATTAACATACCCCTATAGGTTTTCTTTTCAAAATATTTGGATACAAGATAGTGGTTAGGTAAGGACTTCCAGTTAAACTCAGAGTGCAAATATTTCATAATCCTCCGATCATATTCAAATTCACCTACACCGTTGGATTTCAAGTGCTGGGTCTCGTGCTTATTCCAAATTCCCATTGGTTGTGACAATGGACCTAATCGAAATGCCTTTCACATTTTGATATTTCAGCAAGTTGCAATCCTTGAAATGGAGCTAGAACAATGGTTCAAAAAACCTCATAATCCGATCCCTTATTTTCTTAATCGAACGGATAACGGGATTTAAATGTTTTTCCCTTCGAGCCATCATGAATCCAACATTATAAAATTCATGATCATAAAATATCTGAAGTGATCGGACGGTTCACATAACCCACTGTGATAGACGGTTGATGGGATTTTGGAGTTTTTCCTTTCGGGTTTTCGAGACTCACAATAGTCCCCTTTCGGCATTTCAGAGTCTTTGACATGCTCTGATATTTTGCAATTTCATCATCCTTTTCGTTAGTGTCCTTGACACCTTCAACCCCTAGTATCTGAAACTCTGAATTGGCGATTAAGTCGTGGTTTCACAATTGTTTTAATTTCCATTCCCTTGACTGTGAGACGGTACTACTCGAAAGAATCTAATACTCATGAGAAAGAAATTGTTCTGGATCTCCTTAAGGTTTCACAAATTTCTAAATTCATTATAGACTTTGACTATGGAAAGGGTAGACCTCTCTTGAGATAAAACAAGGGAAGAATAAAATCTTTTGATAGGCGTCAATTCCCATGATTGTTTTAGCATCTGATAAACAATAGGGGTTTTCTAGATTTCCTTAACTTTCTGATGTAGATAGATTACTTCCATTTTGTGTTTTATTTTCCAATACGTATATATGGGTATAATATATGAGTGCCCAAGTGATCCATAAAGTTCTTTCTATTTCGTATTTTTCTTCAATTCTTAAATGTAAAAGATAGAAAGTCTCTTGCATGATGGTTTGGAATTAGCGATATATTAAATGTTTCCTTTCGGCACAAATTTACTCAACTCCAATTGCTCAAATTTAGATATATTCAATACTTCAGTCATAGAAATAAACCTATATCTATATTGATTGGTCTTCTTGAAGCATACAATGTATCCCAGCATTTCAACTTCAAATTAAACCTATCTGATTGCTCAAATTTAGATCTATTTAATACTTCAGTCACAGAAAAAAACCTATATCTATACAGATTGATCTTCTCTAAGAAATACAGAGTATCCTAGCATTTCAAATTCAAATTAAACCTATCTGATTGCTCAAATAGAAAATATATTTAATACTTTCATATGGAATAATTTATGTACACAGTGACTTATGATATGATCTGTTATTTCTATTCTACGTCTCTCCTGGATGAAGATCCTCCATCGTTTCTACCATTCCATTCATTATAGTATTAGAGTTGTTCTTATAACAAATAATTCCTACTATGTTCCTACAGTTTTGTGAAAAACAGAGGTCAATCGGGTTTCGGCTATTACAAATGTCGAATATAGTAAAAGCAAAAGACCACGTTGTTTGTCGAAACATGAAATGTGGAAAGACTGTGGGCCCAACACTTCAAGGTTTCGTGGTTCGGGATTTCTCGATTTCAAATGCCAAATACCAACAAACAACAACTCCCAAATTACAAAAAAGTGAATGGACTGTGGGACCAACACTTCGGGGTTTTGGTGTTCGAAATTTCGGGGTTTACGAGCACCTGATGCACAAACAAAATGAAAGAGAAAATGTCGAATTGTGAAATGAGATTAGGGTGTGGGCCCAACAATTTTGGGTTTTGGTGTTTGGTAAAGCAAGGAACTCTGCATATATATAACAAGCAAGTCCTAAATGCAGAAATATCAATTTTGTATTATAAAATTCCGAAAATCTAAACTTATCAGTTTATACACATATAATCTATAAAAGGGTACAATAGGAGAACAATTTTCTATATAAAGTAATTTCTATTATATTCACTTAGAGTCTCTTTTAATCAATGTATTATACACCAACAATACTAGACCTGTGCATCATAAATATAAATTTCACTTCCATAAGAGTTTGGTAATTATATATCAATGTTTTGTGGGATCTATGTTTGGTTTCCTGGGATTTTGACTATAGAAAGGATTTCCCCCATTGACGTTAATATCCCCTTTTTCTTATTTACTTATATAAATATAATTATAGGTGCTTCCATCTAGCATTTTACTTACAAGAGGGACAATTCTAGAGTTGGGATGTCTATTTCGAACTTCACGACAACAGACAGATTATATCCACGAAAGTAATTTTATATTTTGTAACAAATATATATTTCAGCAGTCAGATGTGAACATTCCAGCAGAGGTATTATAAATATATATATACAGATTTCCTTCACATATATTCCTCACAACGAACAGATATGATCATTCAAATAATTTACATTATTGAAATTATATATAATCACCCAATAGATACATTACATCAATCAGACATAGCCATTCAAAAACAGAGAGGTGTAGATCAACATATCTGAATCCAATCTGCGGGAAGACAAAGGGAACAACCACATTCCTCCCAACCGTAGAATAGAGCAACCAAAATCACTTGCTCGATTCACCCCCTAGCCCGACCATGAATCCATGAGGGCGAATTTGGAAAACTCCTCCTCTGTAATGTCCTTCAACTTTAGCTGATTCCTCTTGCCTCACACTTACTCAATGGTGTTCATAGAAACAATAAAATCAATAGTCTCTTTTCCCAGCATAATTGGCAGTGTCATGCCTCCTCACATATGTTATTTATCAATCTTGCCCAGGTCTTTTTCCCTCCCTTGGAAAATTTTGCATCTTTATAAATCCTTGATTTTCAAGGGCTGCCAATGGCCAAATCATTAATTTTCCACTTGTAATAATCAACCCAGAGGTAGTTCCATCATGTTCCCCACTCATGGAGTCATAGTCAGCTAAATTTAACATGGTTGTTCCATTTGTCCTCCTGCAATTAATATAAATTATTCTGTTTTCATACAAGTGTCATAGTCAAATAGTTAGTTGGGTCAAATCAGGTCTCTTCCCAACAGTGATGTTAAATAATTACAATTATTAAATTTGGAATTTGGAATTGCCATAAATGGAAAAAAAATTCCAAATTCAAATTTACTAAAAACGAAATAAATTTCCAATGAATTTAAATTTCAAAAATAATTTATTTTGGGGGATATCACATCCTTTCCCCCTTTACTAAAACACTCTCCTCAGTGTTCGTTCCATTCTTGGAATAGGGTTGGATGATATTTCCTCAAATCTCCCTTCAACTCCCAAGTGGCCTCCTCAGGACTAAAGTGCTTCCATTGCACCTTTACCTGAGTGGAGACTCTGTTCCAAAGTGCTATTTCTCTCTAATCCAGAATGCGCAAGGGTTCCACCAGGAACTTGACTTTAGGTTCCACCTGCACCAATTTCCAATAAATCATATGAGTAGGTTCATGAATATACTTTTTCAACAAAGAAACATGAAATACATTATGAATTTTTAGATTAGCTGGAAGTGCAAGTCGGTATCCTACGGGTCCAATTCGAGCTAGTATCTTGAAGGGCCCACAAAACTTGGGTTCCATATTGGCACAATTCCCGAACTTCAACGAGCTATTTCGGGCTTTGACCTTCAAATAAACATGGTCTCCTACTTGAAATTCCAAGTGCCTTCTTTTCTGATCTGCATAGCTCTTTTGTCTATCATGTGCTTCTTTCAAGTTCTTTTGTACCTCTCTTACCATGTTCTCCATTTCTTGGAGCATCTTGGGTCCAATCATGAGTCTGTTAGCTGGGTTACCCCAGCTAATTGGATTCGTTCACTTTTTGCCATACAGTATTTCGAAAGGGCTCAACTTAGCCGAGGTTTGGTACCCATTGTTATATGCAAATTCTACCAAGTGCAGGTAGTCTCCCCACTTTCTTGGTTTTGTTCTTACGTACATGCGAAGCATATCCTCTATGATTTGGTTTGTCCTTTCAGTCTATCCATCCATTTATGGATGATAGCTTGTACTGAAATTCAAGTTAGTGTTTATCCCTACAAACAATTCCTTCAAAAAAGCAGATGTAAATTTTATGTCTCTATCTGAAATCACCATTTTAGGAATATCATGCAGTCTAAAAATTTCTTGCATGAATATTTTAGCAATGTTTATAGCTTTAAAATTATACTTTACAAGAATACAGTGTACAGACTTACTGAGTTTATCGATTACAACCATGAGAGAATCATTATGTTTCTGAGTTTTAGGAAAACCTGTTATAAAGTGCAGTGATGTAATCTCCCATTTCCATTCTAGTACTGGTAATGGATATAATAGGTCGGTTGGATGTTGGTGCTTGGCCTTAACCTGCTGACAATCTTGGCACCTAGCCAATTATTTTTCTATTTCGCTCTTCATACTAGGCCAGAAAAATAGTTTTCTAAGTGTTGTTATTGTTTTATGATAACCTAGATGGACAGAATATGGTTTTTTATGCACTTCGTCCAAAATTGTTGATTTCAATTCTGTTGAATTTTGTATGTAAAGTCCATTTTTAAGTTGTAATAGTCCTTTCTTATTGATGCTTAGATCTAGTATGTCAAAGTTGGCGGTCCTGTTTTGTAATTCTGTTGTTATCTTAGTGTAATTTTCGTCATTAATAATTGTCGTCCTTATTCTTTGTTCTAGATCACTTTTTGCCCTGCTGATGTTTATCTCAAATAGCCCATGGACTCTTCTGCTTAAAGTGCCTTCTACTTTATTTTCCTTACCCTTGATATGTATGTCCTCAAAGTCGAATTTTCTTAAGAAGGCTAGCCACCTTGCTTGTCTTGCATTAAGATCTGGTTGGTTAAACATATATTTCACTCCGCTATTATCTATCAATAGTAGGAATTTTCTGCCCATTATATAGTGTTGCCACATTTTTAAGGCATGTATTACTGCTGCTAATTCTAGGTCATGAGTGATATAATTTTGCTCGTGTTCTTTTAATTTTTGGGACTCATAACAAATCACGTGCCCTTCCTGAGTTAGGACACCACCTAGTCCCTCTTTACTTGCATCAACACAAACTGTGAAGTCTTTATCTGGGTCTGCTACGTTCAAAATGGGTGCCAATGTCAATAATTCTTTTATCTTGTTAAAGCTATCTCGACACTTTTGCGACCAATTAAACTTGGTTCCTTTCTTTTGTAGTGACGTGATAAGGTAGGATATCTTGGAAAACCATTCTATAAATCTACGATAATATCTGGTGATTCCCATGAATGACCATATATCTGCCACATCCTTAGGTACTTGCCATTGCATAATGGATTTTATCTTTGTCGGGTCTATGGAAATACCTTATGAGGAAATGACATGTCCTAAATATTGTATTGTTTTTTGATAAAAGTCACATTTGTCGAAATTTGCATATAGTTTGTGTTTCCTTAATGTTTACAGAACTATTCTTAAGTGTTCATCATGTTCCTCCTCCATTTTAGAATAGACCAGAATATCGTTGATAAATACTACTATGAACTTGTATAAGTACTGACTGAAAATGTTGTTCATCAAGCACATAAATGTGGCTTGTGCATTAGTGAGTCCGAAAGGTATGAATACAAACTCGTAGTGTCCATATCTTGTTTGAAAAGTTGTTTTGTTTATTTCCTAGTCCTTTATCCTATCTTGATGATAACTGGATCGTAAATCCAATTTTGAAAAGATCTTAGCCCCACTAACTTGATCGAACAGATCATTTATCCTTGGTAAGGGGTATTTGTTCTTAATGGTCATTTTGTTCAGTTGTTTATAATCGATACATAGTCTTAGAGTACCGTCTTTCTTTTTCACAAAGAGGATTGGTGCCCCCCAAGGTGAAACACTCAGTCTGATATACTCTTTGTCCAACAATTCCTGTAATTGGATTTTTAATTTTTTCAATTCTGGTAGACTCATTCGGTAAGGTTCTTTTGAGATAGGGGTTGAACCAAGTAGAAAGTCTATGGAGAATTCTATTTCCCTTCTAGGAGGTAACTCTAGTATCTCATCCACAAACATGTCTTTGAATTCACGTACGACAACAAAGTCTTCTAACTTTGGCTTATCTTATTTTTCTAATAGATTCATCACTTGGATGGCATAAACTTGACATCCCTTTCTAATACATTTCTTGAGTTGCATCACTGAAACTTGTCTGACTGATACAGGTTTTGGTATGCCTTGGGCTGTTCTAACAATGCCAAAATCATCTTTATAGATAAGTATCTTTGTATAATAGTCTAGTACTGCTTTGTGTTGTTCCAACCAATCCATCCCGATAATCATATCATAAGATCCTAGTTGTAAGATTTTTAGATTGGTCCTTATCTTTTGACCATCTAAGTTTAACTCAAAATCAGAAATAAAGTCAACTACTTTCCTTTTAGTACCTGTTGCTAGCTGTACCAGTCATGATTTTGCATTCTTCGGTTTCTTAAGTTTATTCGACTCTACTATATTAGGATTAATATAACTTAACATAGCTCTAGGTTCAATTAAAACATAAATTCGAGTGTCATTGATTTTAACTTCGATTTCTACCACCGAGGACTGGTGGTCAGCTTGTCAACCATCTATGGCTGCATTTATTCAATGCAGACTTCTGCTCACATCTCTCATTGTCGAGGCTTCCTGTAGATTATGAACAAAATTTCTGTTTGCTAAAGTTAAACGTGGACAGTTACTCCTTAGATGAGGCTCTCCACACTCCCAACACTTTAACGGCTCGCGTGAGTTGTCCCCAAACTTCTTCATTCCCAGGTTTACCGGTTTACCACTACCTTTTGTATTTGGATGATTGAAGTGAAAATCCTTCCTTGGGAAAATTTTTGCTACATTCTGATAAGGAGTTGGCTGGTATCCCTTCTTCCACTGGTTCATTCGATGTTGCATTTTATCCTTCCAGGTTTTGGGAAACTCTAACTTCTATTTATACTGGTAATATCACATTCATGCTTTCCTGAGTACTTCACTCAAGGATTTGGGGTTCTCAAACTCAATTCTGTCCTTGTAGGCCTATGGTAAACAACCTAAGAATCGCTGGATTTTTACCTCATATTCTCGGATGTACGGTACGAAACTTAGTAGTTCCAAAAATTTATTTATAAGGTCCTCCATCATCATCTGTCCGATTCATAACTCGTAAAATTATTTCATATTCCTTTCATAATAGCTTTCAAAAATGTATTGTTTCTTGAAATACTTCTTAAAGTCAGACCATTCCAACTATTTATCCTTTGGGCCCTTGGCCAATTTCAGGTCTTGCCACCAAATGTTGGCCTTCCCCTTTAGATTGTAGATGGCCATTTTGACCTTCATGTTGCTAAATAATTGTAGATCTGGAAGTATTTTTTGATGTCCAACAACCATGCCTCAACTTCTTCTCTTGTCTTGGATTCCCCATCAAAGGTAGTTTGTTTAATCTTTTTAAATTCTCCTTCAAGGTGGTCTGCTTGTTTTCTTTTTTTGTTTGGTATAGTTTTGTCTTCAACTAAAGGTGTCCCTTCAAAGGAACTGTCTCCTTTTTCTGTTTCCGGTCCAGAATTCTTGGAGACCCTTTTGATGACTTCTTCATCATGGTTATCGTCTTTTGGGCTTTTCTTGGTTACTATACTGCACAACAAGACTTCATTTATATCTTGTTGTTCCTGTTGTGCTTTCTTCAATTTTTCATTATTTTCCTTGAAAACCTGCAGTTCAACAATAATATTCCTTATTGTTTCCAACACCTCCATGGGTGAGCTTCCATCATTGTTCTATCTTGGATCTCCAGGAGGTCCTTGCTGCGGATTTCCTTCCATCCTGATTCTGCACCCTCCTCAGCTACCATAATTTACAAAAACAGAAAGGGATTTCTGTTTGTAACCATAAGATTTATTAGTTTTACATAAGTCATAATATATACTAAGCAGCTAATGTGGCCCTGTTCAGGCCCAATGTTGTAGCTTTTTCTCTGATACCATATGTAATATCCCTCAAAAATTGTCTGAAAAAAAAAATGTGTTTGCATAAAAATCCTTGAATAGTTCGAGATTCAAGCAAGTAATATTTTTGTTATAAATCTTGAGTCTAGCAGTTTACAATAGTCCTTACTGTCGTCAACTGTCATTACCATTCAACTTAAATTTTTTTGATCGACGATAGGTGTTTACTCCTCATTTCAAAGTTTATTTCAATTCTTTTAATTATAATTACGTCCCTATCTATTAGAACCTATAACCATTAACACAATCTTAACAACACAAATGAATTTGGGTTTGATGGCCTAGGCCTCATGTGTTAGTCCATACACATAATCACACAATGAAAACAACTAAATAGAATTAGGTAAAAGTAGATTATTATTCTATACTCCTCTACGAAAAGTTGAAATATAAACATACCCCTATAGTTTTTATTTTCAAAATATCTGGATAAAGGATAGTGGTTAGGTAAGGCCTTCCAGTTAAACTCAGAGTACGAATATTTCATAATCCTCCGATCATATTCAAATTCACCTGCACCGTTGGATTTCAAGTACTGGGCCTCGTGCTTATTCCATATGCCCATTGGCTCTGACCATGGGCCTAATTGAAATGCCTTTCACATTTCGGAATTTTGGCATTTCGACAAGTCACAATCCTCGAAATGGAGCCAAAACAATGGTTTACAAAACTTCATAATCTGATCCCTTCTTTTCTTAATCAAATGGTTGATGGGATTTCAGTGTTTTTCCCTTTGAGTCATCGTGACTCCAACATTATAAAATTCATGATCATAAAATCTCCGAAGTGATCGAACAATTCACATAACCCACTGTGATGGACAGTTGACGGGATTTCAGAGTTTTTCCTTTTGGGTTTTCGAGACTCACAATAGTCCCCT
>JASDQU010105430.1:12265-69330 GCA_032191745.1 Picea mariana | reverse complement strand
TTCAAATTGCTTGGATGGCTACTATGGAAATCATCCTTCACTTAACAAATGACAGAGATGGTTAGTGTAGGAGTAGGTAGAGGAGTAAGCTTGCCATACAAGAAAATGAGATCTTTTTCAGTTGTTGATTTCATGAATAAGTAGGATAGGTCACAGGCAGGTTACAGGCAAGCTACAGTCAGACTACAGGTTTTCTAAAGAACAGTTGCACAGACCAGATGACTCCATGCCCAATGCTAAAGGCTACTGAAAATACTAGGTTCTTGGTCACCTCACAGGGAGATGCCCATCCTAGTTGGAGCCAAATGTTAGCTCCCAAAATGAACCCGTCCCTATGGTCGCATTTTCCAGTGGATAGCATGGCTATTGGTAGTTTTCTCAAATTTATTTTGAGTTTTTCTAGCTGCAAGGTTTAGGTTTTGATTTCGTTTTAGAAATAAGGATGACCCACAAAAGTCCTCTGTTCAAAATTTTCATAAATTGCTTTCAACAGCTAACGTGTGTTTAGAAGATGAGTGTTAGCTGCTGAAAGTGGAAACTTCCAATAGCTAAGAAGCATCTATCATAGGTTCGTGCACTGGTGAAAGTGTTGATTTTCAAAACATTCAAATAAAGCATTGTCGCGGGTCGTGCGCTGGTGAAAGTGAAGAATTTCAACAGCTAAGGATAAATTCTCACAGGGTGGCGCACTGGTGAAAGTGAAGACTTTCAACAGCTAAGGATAAATTCTCACAGGGTGGCGCACTGATGAAAGTGAAGACTTTCAACAGCTAAGGATAAATTCTCACAGGGTGGCGCGCTGGTGAAAGTGAAGACTTTCAACAGCTAAGGAGTAGTTCTTGTGGGATCGTGCACTGGTGAAAGTGGTAAGTTTCTACAGCTAAGGGGCATTTTCCACATGCCGTTGGTTGGAGAAAGCGAGAATCACGTGCGCATTATCCACGTTTCTAAAAGCGGATGATGAAAAGATCATCCCACGTCATGCAAATCCAAACCATGCGCTGATGAAAGTGGGTAATGATGGGGACTCAGTTTTGCACGTCAAAATAGGATTACGATGCGGATCTTATTCAGTGACGCATACTGCATACTCATGGTGCCGGAAATGGCAATTTGGAATTCAGCAACTCAGGTACAGAGGCTGTACTGTCGGGCTGACAGCATCAAATCGGATCATTGCTTCCATATCACACATTGTTCATGAAGGTTTGTTAAAGTTTATAATGTTAGAAAATAGAGCCGACTCCCGAAGTGCTTTCAACAGCGCAAAACCTCGGCCCAATAGCATATCACAGTGTTTGGTGTGCAGAACCGTTTGGGGTTTTAAATTGCAAATGGAAAGAATGATGCTTAAAATTGCAGGGAACTTTTCAATCCCTTCCTGAGCTCCAAATGAAGATCTGAAAACACCATTGGAAAGCTTAGATTTTCTAGATGTCGATCGACTATTCAGGCATGAAAAATGGGTTTTCTATGACCAAGAAATTTGATTTTGAAAATCTTCTCTTTTCAACAGCTAATTCGCCGAAAATTTTGCTAGTTAGTTGTTGAAAGTGTCGCCTTTCAACAGCTAAGGAGCGTTTTTCACGGGATATGCGTTGTTGAAAGCCTTTCACAGCCAGAACATTACGCTTTTTTCCCAGATCGTAATTTTTTGCATGAGAATGAATTGAAACCTCTTCTAAGGCTTTATTAATGAATTATCAAATCTATTTAATCAACCACTTTTGGAAAATGAAGAGAAGAAAAGGTGTACAAATGTCATTTACCATCTTTAAAAGAGGCAGAATTTCAGGGTTTTGGGAGCCACATCACATAATTCGAATTTCAAAGAGCCTTGGGAGGTTGAGCTACACATCATAAGATTTCAACCACATTTTGAGGGCCAGCAGATAAAGATTTACCTTATTTTAAGGATCTATTCCTATTCCTTTGTAAATATTGTTTGTTTACTATTTCTAGAAATTCACATCCATAGTTTTAGGATCTGATAACTGAATTGTTAAGCTATAAAGATACATAAGGAAGATGAATGATGGGTTTGATTTCAGATACCTTTTAAACTATGATTGTAAGCAGACTTGAAGGATAATACGAAGATAGATTTCTCTCTTCTACAATATCAGATTCCTCACCCATCTCTCTCTGTTTTATGTAAATTTCTTTAGCTGCAGTGACTGTCATCTCACCAGTCAGCGCATAATTTATTTAAAATTTCTTTACATAGTTTAATAAGCCCTACAGATTGTATTTGGCTTGTTAGCTTTGTCTTCTCACTCACTTAAGATTTTCCATCTAATTATTGTTTTATGAGAGTTCTGTTCATTTGATTACCCATTTATGGTCTGAGTACTCAGTTATGATTTGTTATCTCATTGATCCACCTATAAAATACCCAAAAATAATTATTTCTAAGTTACCAAGCATCCTTAGCTTACAACCCTAAGGAGTTTCTTGGAGTGATAACACCTACTATACTCCGGTGGTCATGGTCCTGAAGAAAGAAGGTTCTTGGTGAGTGTGTCCTAACTTCCCTGCCCTCAACAAACTTACCATTAAAGACAAATTTCCCATTCCTGTCATTGATGACCTCTTGGATGAATTGAGTGGCGCCCAGTTCTTTACTAAACTTGATCTTCATTCTAGCTACCACCAAATACGTATGAAAGAGGCAGACATTCCCAAGACTGCCTTTAGAACTCATGAGGGCCACTATGATTTTTTGGTCATGTCGTTTGGCTTGTGTAATGCCCCCTCCACCTTCCAAAGCCTCATGAATCATGTCTTCCATCCTTTTTTCTTAGTTTTGTTTGATGATATCCTCATCTATAGAAAAACCTAGACAGACCATTTTGCTCATGTGGATCGAGTTCTCCATCTACTATATCAACGCCAACTTTTCCTGAAACAGTCTAAATGTAATTTTGGTGCCTCAAAAGTCGAGTACTTGGGTCATCTAGTTAGCAAGGATGGCGTCAGGGTGGATCCTAAAAAGATTGAAGATATGCAAGACTGGCCTCACCCAAAGACTCTCAAAAGCTTGCATGGATTTCTGGGCTTAACAGGTTATCATCACAAGTTTGTTAAGAATTATGGAAAGATTGCAACACCTCTCACTGCACTCCTAAAAAAGAACTCTTTCACTTGGACTCTAGTAGCTTCTCAAGCTTTCAAACCTTGAAGATGGCCATGTGCACCACTTTAGTCCTGTTCCATCCTGATTTCACAAAGACCTTTTTCTTGGAATGTGATGCTTCAGGGAAAGGAATTGGTGTTTTCCTTATGCAAGAGGGTCGGCCTTTGGCCTTTACTAGCAAGCAACTGTATGAAATAAATCTGGGTAAATCAATCTATGAAAAGGAATTTTTTGCTATTTTGTATGTTGTTGATATGTGGCGCCCTTATCTATTGGAAGAACACTTCCAAATTAAGACAAACCATCAAAGCCTCAAGTATTTTCTGGAACAATGCATTTCCTCCGCGAAGCAACAAAAATGGGTGACTAAGCTTTTTGGATATGATTATGAGATCATTTACAAGAAAGGAAAAGACAATGTGGTTGCAGATGCACTTTCTCGAAAATATGAAGATGACAGATTCCTTTTTCTCTTTCCTTCATTGTACCAGATTGGCTCCAAGTCATTCGCCAAGAATGGCTACACGATCACAAAAGTTTGCATCCGATCCAACAAGTGCAGTCCAATGCTTCAACTTCCCCAAGGTACTCTTGCCTCCATGATGAGCTTCAATACAAAGACCATTTGTATTTAAGTAAACAATCAAAACTTAAATCCATGGTACTTTCTAAGCTTCATGCTACACCCACAATTGGTCACTCCGGGTTTACTAAAACCTATGACAGGGTCAAATGCTCTTTTTTTTAGATGGTATGAAACAAGACATTCATAATTTTGTCGCTAAATGTGATGTGTGTCAACGCAACAAGGAAGAAACAGTCAAATCTTCGGGCACACTACAACCGCTTCCGATTCCACCTACTATTTGGAGGGATATCTTTATGGATTTTATTACAAGCTTACCCAAATCGGGAAATAAATCAGTCATCATGCTAGTTGTGGATCACCTTTCCATGTATGTTCATTTCTATGCTCTTCAACACCCATTTATGGCATCCACGGTGGCTCAACTTTTCATGGATCATGTCTTCAAGCTTCATGGCATGTCGCATTCTATTGTTTTTAATCGCGACCCAACTTTAACCAGCAATTTTTGGCAAGAATTGTTCAAGCTACAAGGCACCCAATTGCATCTCAGCATAGCTTATCATCCTGAGACTGATGGTCAAATAGAAATTGTGAACAAGTGTTTGGAAACATATTTGAGGTGTTTAAAAATCAGTGGGCTCAATGGTTACCCTAGTTGAATGGTGGTACAACACTTCATACCATACAGCTACACACATGAATCCTTTTGAAGCAGTATATGGACAAAATCCACCTTCAGTTCTCTCATAATTACCTAGTGTCTCGAAGGTCCAGACGGTTGACCAAACACTTATAGTTTGATAGGCTATTCTCTGTACCCTCAAAGAGAATTTGGTCATGGCACAAAATCGCATGAAGAAACAAGCAGATCAAGGCCGCTCTGAACGTCAATTTGTAGAAGGGGATCAGGTGTTTCTTCGACTGCAACCTTACAAACAAAATTCCCTCAAGACCGAGCATTGTCAGAAGCTAGCACCCAAATTTTATGGTCCTTATATCGTTCTCAAGCGTGTGGGACATGCGGCCTATCAGTTAGCTTTGCCCAATCATTCTAAGCTACATCCCATTTTTCATGTTTCATACTTAAAGAAGGTGATTCGAACTAAGTGCCAAATTCAAACCAACCTTCCCAAGTTCGAGGAAGAAGGATCCATTTGGCTACAACCACAAGCAATTTTGGACTAGCATGAGCGTCACCTGCATCAAAGAACCATCAAGGAAGTGTTGGTCCAATGGAAAGATACAACTCCAATAGATGCCACTTGGAAACCAACTACCATTCTGCAACAATTTTCACATCTCAAGCCTTGAGGACAAGTTTGTTTTTAAGGGGGAGGACATATTAGGGTCCTAACCCGCACATAGGTAGAACAATATATTCGGATGTAATAAAGATCAATATTAATAAGGCCTTGCAATAAAATAGAATAAGTTGAATGTAAGAAAACCTAATAGAAGTTTTCGCTTCTAGAAGGATCTTCCTCTAGATGCTTCTTTTGATAGACATATTTAGTATAAATAGGAGCCGAGGGTATGAGAACCCTAGCTTGGATATTATTGTAATAGAGCTCTACTCGATTGAAGGTTGCCCCCTCAAAGAGGCTCATGAACATTTCTCTCATAATCAAAGTGTTATGTATGTTGTTATTCTTATATCATTTCAGTGTTATTGTGGTGATTGTTCTGGTTATATTGTTGTTATTCTGCCATTTCTAGCATTTAATTTCTGTTCTGCATACTTTTTATATCTTGTATATTATAGTTGTGCTATGTGTTCTTTTGTTTTTCTTCTATTTCATTCAAAAGTTTATATCATTATTTATTTTCTTATATTTCGTTTGAACATTTATATAATTATTCTTTTCACATTCTAGACACTATCATTTCTCCTTTTAGGAGAGATATATATCGGGTGTGAGTCTATGAGGATTTACACTCTCTCTTTTCAAATTGTACAATTACAATATTTTCACCAATTTGAGAGTTATTATAAATCATCATCAATATAGTGGACCAACACCAAATAAGATCATTTTAATTGTAATATCTTTACAATTCCATTTAACAACATTAAGATGGAAACCTTCCTTAATTTGCTAGTTTTATAAGTAAACTTAATACTATTTTGGATAACTTAGTCGTAAAATATATTATATTCATAAATATATTTAATATTTATTTTGTTATTTAATTACAAAATTATGCAAAAAGTCGTTTGATGGGGCAGATGACGTTGTACAGATTCGCTTCCCATGCTATTGCAAAACTTGGTGGTTTCTATTCTTTTGTTTTATAATGTAAATTAATGATTACACAATCTAATAGAGATTTACCATACAAGTGAGTGTCTGGAATCAAATCCTGAGACACGGTTCTCCGGTACATTTTTATGGAATTTATAGGACGAATGATCAGTTAGATTGACCGACAAAAACTTTTACAAAGAATAATTCCCAAAACGTTTATGATTTTTTTCGAAATGGGAATAGTGGAAAGTTGGCAACGCCTTTTCTCTCGGTCAATTTCAAACTTGCCATTAGCCCACGAATATTCCAGGTAGCTCCCATTGCACTGCCCCGGAACTTTCACGCGTCGAAAATATCTTTTCTTTCACTGGCACTGGCAGTCATACCTGTATGAGGAGGAAGCTTCTCAGAAATTGCACCGTCCCATATCTCTGCAATTCCCCCTCTCTTCATAATCGTTCGACAGCCTGCAAACTAATGGTCTTCCTTGATGGTCCAGCCAAGCAAGATGAACAAGATCAAGACCATTCTCAGGAGATGGCAAAGATTCCCCAGGGTGGGACGTTCATACTGTAATCTCAATTCCAATCCAGGTGCATTTCACGATGATGTTCAGGACTGGCAGGAAGTCAATCCACCCGGTTTTGCAGAAAACAGGCCTTCGATCCTCGTCCACGCAGATAATCACAAAGTGGACGACGCGCCCGACGGATGTAAGACAGTATACGTTGGCAAGTGTAGGAGACGATATTTCATAAGTGCAGAGTATTTGAACCATCCGTTGCTGAGAGTACTGATGGCTGAGAGATTCAGGGACGGTTTCTCAGTCTCCTGCGAGGTGGTGATGTTCGAGCATTTGATGTGGATGTTGGAGACCGCTGATCCAGAGGTTATTCGGAGTGATTCTAGCTTGGAGGAATTGGCCCAATTCTATGCTTCTAACTAATGCAGGTCATGGCGTTCTGGAGCAACTGCGGCTTGCTTAGAGGTTGGAACGAAGGTTTCTTCCCGAAGAAGAGCGCTTGCTTAAAAGTGTGTTAAAACTCTCAAATTTTGTAAATGCTGTATAAATGATAGTTAACATTTTGAATATTCTCGCAGCAGAATCTGATTCTACCCAAGAATTATAAGAGCTTTTGTTCTCATGTAAATTGTAAAGAGTATATGTTTGTTTTCAATTTTCTTTCAATAGATCCTATACGAAGCCTTCATGATCTTCAGACGATAAAGAGACTATTGTATCATGTTCCAAAACAGTGTGCTTTAATCTCCTGCCAAAAGTGCCAAAAGGAAGGACTAGTCATATGTGTTGAAATCTTCAGATTATATCTAACATGCTTACACATTGAATCGCTTCTCTTCTTGTCAATAAAATTTATTTTACCTTACTTTCTGAGTAAAGCGAAAGGAACTTTTCTCAAGCTTGATTGGTTTGTCAACAGCGGCCAAGTGTTTATTTTATTGTTTTTCATTCAAAAATATTTTTCTTGCCTCCTGGTTGTTTGTTTGCTGGCCTGTTCTTTTTGGAGTAAGCTAACTCTGAGCAATTTTTCCTTCCCAGTTTTGCTTTTCAGGCCAAAAAAAATGGGTTTGAATCCTCTCAAATTTTCAGGGGTAGTTTGACTTTAGTATGGATCAATGTTCTGTGCATTTCAGAACCTTAGTTCAGGGATTATACCCTATTTTAAACCAATTCAGATGCTCAGAAAATCAGAATTTTGTATTGGTCAGAAATTTAAAATCAGACAGCAGGAAAACCTGCAAGAAAAGTAACTCTAGAGGGAAGATTGCTCCAGAGTTAGCCTACTCCATTCATTTTCTGCTGAACTAGCTTGTGGTATCAGAAAAATGATTTCAGAGCATCTACCACATCAACCTTTAACATGGTTGGATTTTTTTAGGTGTCTCCTCTTAACTACAACATATTTAGAACCTTCGTCATCTTACAGAATGAAATCCTAGTAATCCAATAATGCTAAAAATCCAATAATGCTCACTGTATTTTATTTTTCTTCAATTTTTGTTTCTTAAATATTTTTTTATTAATTATCAAATTGATATAAGTAAGATTTTAATTTATAAATATACTTTATATTTTTTTATCAAGTAAAAACCATCAATTTTCTTTAAAAATTAAATAGAAATAATAGATTTTTTAAATATATAAAATAAAATTTTATAGATAATATACATCTCTTTTTTATCTTTTTAAAAATTATCTTCCATCTAAGCTTTGCCCGTTTTATTATTAAAAGAGGAAGACTACAGTCACAAATTCCTTATCAAAATTCAAAAATATTGGTTTCAAGAAATCAATTCACCTATCAAAAATCGAAAAATATTTTTTAAGAGGTTCACGAAATCAGTTCACCTATAAATATAAAACTTTTATTTTGTATTTTTATCAAAAAGATTATCTCATAGTACAATTGCTTATAGGTTTCCAGTACTAGTTTGAGGTTGGTTAAACAATATTGAAAAACAGAGAACCTTTTTTTATTAATAATATTAAATTTTTTTTTACAAGATTGAAGCTTTATTTCCCACAGGACTGGCATTTCCAATAAATGTTACATATTCTAAGGCCCTGCGTGCCTCACATTAAAGCTCTGTCCTCTGGAGGCCATGAACTGGAGACAGTGTAACTTTCAGGTTTAAGGGATTTACTAAATTGTTTCTTCCTTCTCTTTGTCCTTGCAGCTTCTTCTTGGCCCTTGGTTCGCCCTCTAGGGTAGACGGAGGTTGTTTGGCAGGCCTAATGCACCCTTGAAGAGGCTTCTTGGGAGGATTTCCCAGGCGCGCATTAGGTTCGCCGAGAGGATGTTGAAATCTTAGATCCTCTAAAAAAATTACAAAAGCTAGATAGAATCAGAGCGATGATTGGACCAGATTTTCTCTGAGCTCGTGGCAGAAGAGAAGACCACACCCATCATCCTTTTAGCTGGTTAGCTGGACATCTTGAAGCCTACATTACCAGACTGGTTGTAAAGGGTGTAGTGCCCACAACCCATGCTTTTTTTTATCTCCTCTTGTATGCTATACACTTAGTATTACATGCATTGTTTGATTTCTTCTTGGAAAATGAAGATTCAGTGGATATCGCTCCGGCAGTCATGGCTCGTTCTTCTTACTGTAACGTATGAAACATGTATTGCAGAGTTTCTGTTTCACTAAATCCGTGGATATGATGTCAAAAAATGAGTTAGAGAATTATAGATGGTATAGGAAAATCTTGTGCAAAGATCAATTAATTTTGGGGACATTACCTTTGGGCCTGTGGGTCACTTCTCTACAAACGGTAGGTCCATTCCTTTAAGAGCCTTCAGTTACTTTATGTCAGTGACGTGGGGCCTGGTGGTGGGGGACGGTGAGTTTCACTCAGCTTACCAGGATCAATTCTCATGGAGATTTTGGCGAGTTGTGATAGTGATAAGGCTTAAACAGTAGGCTACCCCTGGGATACAAAAATACAAAGGGTAGGCCACCCTTGGGAAAGACTTCCACCCCATGCATAAGTAATCAGGAAGTAACTTAAATTTCTGATGAGATATCATTGCTAAGTTAAACTTAGCATTTCGAACTATCCTCTGAATTCTCGTATGAAGCTCAAAGGCAGCGCTTAAAACTGTCTTATTTCTCTTTGAAAGAATTCTAAGGTTAGACTTAGTACCTTAATCTTGACATCCTTGAGAACAGCATGACGATTTTTTCAAGTCAAAACCATAAGCATTCGTTGTTTTCTCTCATTGATTATTTTTGAGATAGCAATACAAATAAATATTGTGGATTACCAAAGTTTGAATCATTTAAAAAACTTCCCTAATCATTGAGAAGTAATCCCACAATTATGAGATGTGAGAATACGGAAAACTTTTATTATTGTTTTTCAATTTTTATGTGAGAATACGGAAAACATTTATTATTGTTTTTGAATTTTTAAGTGAAGAAATGATTTCAATTTTTGAAAAAAATAGGATATCAATTCCTGTAACGCACAGTTGACAAGATGTGCAATGCAATCGGTCTGTTTTTGTTATGTTTCCGCTGGTTTTTAAGCTTGTTAAGTGTATTTGTTTTTCATTCATCAATACGCCGGAGAACGTTTTGGAAAATTGACTTTGATACCAAAACCAATCTATAGCTTTTACAGTTTTTTTTTTAATGTGTCGTAAGTAATTATGATTTAGTTAAGTTGCCTTGATTGTAATAACGATAGTAAGAATATGAATTCTTTATAGTTGTCTCTGCATCCTGATCAATTGTGATGCGGATGAAATTGGAAACAGCATTCCTTTTCAGTTAATTAAGGTTCTTGATCAAATTTAAATTCTTAAATAAAACAATAATCTGAACTACTTTAAGTTCTAAAAGATTGTTAGTCAAAAGAATGCTATCAAGCAGATTTTGGTGTAAACAAATCCATGTGTCGAAATCTCAAATCTCACATCGATGATTGATATAAAGGGAGCAAAGTATTATCTACAGCTGTATGAATTTATAAGTGCACACATAAATCACACGAAGACTTAGAAAATACAATTTCACACACAAAAAAAAAAAACTTATTTTCCATTAAGTATTTGCACAATATAAATACATTTACATTCTTGTTGTGAGATACAAAATCTCTCAACAACCAAAACAAACCAGAAAAGACTCCAAACCAATCACTAATGTAAGCATTATTTCCAATACTTTCCATTAATTCTTACATAACACTCATTACAACATTGATCACAATTACATAAGGCTCTTTACAAAACTTATGATACAAAGTGCATTTATATAAGTCACATACTAGTCTTCCTCAACACTTACACTCACTCTGAACTTCCCAGTTTTCGCTCTTCTCTTCTTCATACTCTCGAGCTTCCCATATCATTCATTTAAAACATAAATGCCCTTGACAATCATTAACAAACTTGCAATATCAAGAATATTGAAAGACTCTGCTCGTCTGGGCTTCCACGATAAAAGTTGTCAAGTATTGAACCATCTATGGAGATACTTCCATCTATCGGATATTTCTCTTTCGGCTATCCATCAATTTGTAGGAGAGTACTCTGGATATGAAATGTATTCATAATTTTATCTGGCCACTTGACCTGTATAACATATAAAGTTCTCATAAAAAGTAACCTGTAATGGATGCTCTTTAAGCCCAAAGCACAACAAGACCCATCAATTTTATAACACGCTGTAAACATAACCAAGCTAGTGACCATCTTGTAGCAAGGTCAGGGCTTCCACACACACCAACTTAAGTTATGTTACCATGTTCTATAGTTGGTTCTTCATCGTTCATTTCACAAACCAAACAATATACCATACTTAAAAATTCCACAAACTACACACTCCATAAACAATGAATTTCAAACTCAATTCTAAGAAACATGATCTGGATTTTATGAGTAGAACCAAATCAATACAGATTATTAAAAGATGCTTAACATAGAATAACATAGATACAATAAAACTGGTTTCTATTCAATAAGGAAATGATCTCAAACTGTAAAATGCAGCGGAAAACAAGCTTGTTAGAATGGTGGTGGCTTATCTCTGAGAAGAGATGTGAAAGTTGTGCTCATTTGCAATAAGATGATTATAGTGAGGTTCTGAAGGCCTTTTTACAATAAACACAAATGCCCAAAACCCTAGAAATAAAAAAACATAAACCTAGTAGATGAAACACCAAAAGTCATGTGTGCCACGTTGGGGTCAGTTAGTACATCAACTTCCCAGGGTCGTAACATTTGCATACGATCTTTGTTTTAGGCACATGATAGCCCATTGGAAAGGTACATCTAAGGAATACACATGTTGTAGTTGGATTCTAACTTCACCCACAATTTGACTGTGGAGAGACCTAAAAACATTGTTTAGGGCCTCCAAAGAACCTCAGAAGTCAAGGACCCGAAAACTAGGAAAAAAATATCAAACTGAAAAACTACCAAAATGAGTCAGTTGGAATAGGTGGGAGGCCACTGAAATCCATCTAGATCAATCCTTCCCTATTAGGAATAAATGCTCTCCATTGTGTTCATTTTCCCCATCAGATGAGGAAATTTCTACTGAATTTGGCGCCAGGTGAGCCACTTGCCTTGGTGCAAGAGCTTCCCTACTTTGACAACTCAATAAAGTTCGATCCTTTATTGGTGAGTGCCCTTGACCTATATGTCCACAATCTAATCACTAGATACCTATTGTATGCAGTCGGGGTTAAGCTTTGTTGGTGACAATTGTTCTTCTATCTCTGAAGTGTCCAATAATGGTGGGAAATAAGGCCAAAGGAGATCCACGTTGAACAGTGGGTGTAGGCCAACGAAAGGAGGATGTTGAGTTCAAAATCATTGTCACCCACAACCTTGGTAATGGTGTACAAACCATAACAGAGTGGACGAAGCTTCTGATGGGGCCATGTAAGGCGTTCTTTATGAAAGTGCAACCAAACTTTGTCGCCCATATGAAACTTATGTGGCACTCGGTGTTGATCATGGCACTACTTGTACTTAGCATTGGACTTCTATAGAATATCCTGAACTTGTTGGCGGATGTGCTCAATCTGCTCAATGCACCAAGCGACTTTGTGAGCTTTAGTTTGAGCAGGGGATGAGTCAGCCAAGGTGGGTCGCAAGGGGTAGTGCAACATCCATGGGACCCAATGGTTGGAATCCCAACCCTAACTGAAAGGGGCTATGATTGGTTTAGCTATGTAGGGCTCAATTGTAGCTATGTTGAACATAGGGAAGACTCTCATCACATGTGCGAGGGTGATTTGAATTGTACATGCATAGGATATGCATGATCATTCAATTTACGACCTTAGTTTGGACATCTATCTGGGAGTGGAAGGTTATGGATTTGGTGAGCTTGGTGTCCAACAATGACCAAAGGATCGACTAGAATGTGTTGAAAAACAGACTGTCTCAATCTAAGACAATGGTTTGCAAGATTCCAAAATGTACCCAGACTCGTTCAAAAAAGAGCTTGGTAGTGGCCTCTGTTGTGATGTTCTTCTTGCAAGTGTCCATAATCACCATTTTAGAAAAGAAATCATCAACCACAAAAACACAGTCATTTCCCCTCTTGATGGAAGGGGGATCCGACATGTATTCCATTGAGATGGATTCCCACGGCCTATGAGGAGTAGGAAGAGGGGTGTATAGGCCTTGTTTCTTAGTGGTCAATTTAGAAATAGCCCAAGCAGTGCAAAACCTAATATAACTGATGACATCCTGTCGAAGTTTTAGCCAGTAGAAATGTTTCTGCATCATTTCCACTGTCTTTTCGATGCCAAAGTGTCCTTCCACTAAAATGTAGTGGGATTCCCAAATCATCTTCGCTCTCTCTCTTGATGGCACACAAATATGGCCCAAATGACACAACAACCCATCCTAAAGATGGAAATTAGCGAAAATTGAGTTTGCATCGAACATTTGGTAGGTGGCGGCGAAGTATGGGTCTATTTCATAGAGTTGGGTCCATCCATAGGTCTTGTGGGCACAAGATTATAGCACCGTGGTGAGTTCCATGACTGATGGTCGACTAAGGAAATCTGTGACTTAGTTGGTACTTCATGTTTTATACTTGATGTTGAGCTGGAATTGCTACAAGTATGTGGACCACCTCTAATGGTGGTCATTCTGCAATTTGCCTTGTGTCTTCATGAACTGCAGTGGCTTATAATAAGTGTGGATCACTATCTCCTTCCCAAGAATGTAATGTTTCCACTTGTGGCAGACAACTTGCACAATGGAGTACATTTCTTTATCGTAAGTAGGGTACTTACAAAAAACGTCTGATACTGTCTCACTATGACAAGCCACGGGGTGGTCATGCTGAGTGAGAATGACGCCCACAACATAGTTTGAAGAATTTGTCTCAATCTCAAAGGGTTGTTGTAGGTTTGGTAACGAAGGTACTAGGGCTGAGCACAAGCGTTGCTTCAAATATTTGAACATTTGTTGTTGGGACCGACCCCACATAAATTTTTCCTTACCACCATCACTGGTTACTTGGTTGAGGGACCAAAAAATATGGGAGAATCCTAAGATGAACCTACTGTAGAAATTGACAAGGCCCAAGAAGCTTCGAAGCTCGGTGAGTGTGGTTGGGGCTGGCCAGTCACGGATGATCTGGATATTTGTTGGATCCACATGTATGCCATGATGATCAATGATGTAGCCTAGGTAATAGACCCTGTCCATGCCAAAGGAGAATTTTACCAAGTTGGTGTATATCTTTTGTTGCCGCAAGCTGTGCAGAACCTGCAGACTATGTTGCAAGTGTTTCTCCCAAGTCTTGTTGTAGATGAGGATTTCATCCAGATACACCACTACAAAATTATTGGTGAATGGTCACAAGATATTGTCCATCATCCTCATGAAAGTGGCTGATGCATTTGTCAAACCAAAGGGCATGACCAACCATTCAAAAATACCTTCCTTTGACTTGAAGGTGGTCTTCCATACATCTGTTTGTTCTATCGGGACCTGGTGGTATCCAGACTTCATATCAATCTTACTGAAGTATTTGGCCCCCGTGAGCTGATCAAGGAGGTCATCGATTTGGGGAATCGGGTACTGGTTTCTGACTGTGATTTTATTCAGGGCCCGGTAATCAATGCAAAGTCATCAGGTTCCATCTTTCTTCTGTACCATCATATTTCTTCTGTACCAACATAATTGGGCTCCCAAAAGGAAATGAGTTGGGATGTGTTGAAACAAAGCTTAAATTTTTCGTCCTTAAGGCCTAGATTTTTATTTTTTGGGTCTCGGCTTTCTGAAAATAGGAATTTTGTCATTTCTAAATTCACAATACCTTTTTATTGATTATTTTTTAATAAATACGGGAAAAAGTTTACGAAAATATAAGTTTTCCAACTTTCTTTGAAAAATTATTTAAAACGGGTTGTAATTCAAAATTTGCGATTTTTTAATTTAAACGTGAAAGAAATTGGGATTTGGGGTTTTCTGTAAACAAATGTTCGATGATAATTGAATCATGAAACCCCGATCTCCGATTTCCCGATACATTTAATTCCTAATTAAAACACGAATTAATTAATTCTCTTTTAAGAGAATTTAAGAATTAAGATAATTATGTCGCGATTTCGGGGTTCGCGGTTTTGTAAGAACACGTCTCTTGTCATCATATTTCCTGAAATCCTGATTCATAATTCACGTTAAAACTAAACTAATTATGTTTTGGCATTAATCTTGATTATTTAGTTAATTAAGATAAGTTAAGTCGTGTTTAAAATAAACAAGCCATCGCGATTTTGCAATTTCGGGATTCGCGATTCCATGAGAGCACGTCTCATGTCATCAGGTTTCCCGAAATCCCGATTTCCGAAATCCCGATTAACGAAATTCCGAAAGGTTCGAATCTCGATTAATCAACATACTAAAAACGTTTAAATATTAAATAAAACATCGCGATTTCGCAATTTCGGCGATCGAGCTTTTTCGATGACATACCTTTCGACATCAAGATTCCTGAAACCCCGAAAAGTGATGTTTTCAGACTTAATCTATAATTAACACAAATAAATCTTCTTTCTAAAACAGGTTTAAAGGTAATCTTTCTATAAGTGTCCATTAATGCTTCGTTTTCCAATTAAGTAAGTTTCTCCTTTGATTTAAAAAAAAACCCGAGAGCTCCTAAGTACGAACATTAAATGCCTATCTTCGAAAATATCTTCCACATTAAGGGCTTTAAATTCATGACAACTGTGTAAATCCTGTCATGTTTTGAAATGTATTCAAAGTAAAACATTCGAACGTTTGTATTTTCATTTTAAGCTGAGCTCATTCATCCATCTTCTGTAGCATGTTTTCAAGTCAAACGTAGAGCCATGGCACCTAAAAGGGCACCGAAGAAAAATGAAGACACACAAGAAGGTGATGTTATCTTTGATACTGCTCCACACGCCATAAACTCCATCAAATCATGGGTTCAAATCTCAGAATCGCTACAGTATGAGCTAAGGAATGCAGACCTTGATTCTGAGAATCATATCCGGGACATTGCTGAGTCTGAACTTCATAAGGTTGATGCGCGTCCGAGGCTGGTGGCATATACTGAGATGGTCGGCTAGGCTCTGGATAAGGTAGATATCCCAACAAGGAGTATTCAGAATGAGAAAGGAGCTATCGTCGGCTCATTTTGGCCTGAGCACATTCAAGTAATGTATAAACTCTCGCCGAATTATAAACACACCTTTAATGCTGAATTTTTAGTTGAATTTCAAAGAAAGGAATGTATTGAGGCAGACCAGACATATCCCGACATGATTAGAGGATGGGCAAGGTCTGAAGCAAAGTTTAGGGCTGATACTCATGGGATTTCTACTACAACCTCCTTAAACGAATATATGGTTTATGTAGCCATGATGTTATGCAAAATTTCCAGGAGAAAAGATCCTTGTCCCTTTCATGCAGACTGGGTACCCTTCTTAGAGGAAGTTTCAGAAAGAAATAGTTTCAACTGGCATATAATTTTATCGAATAACCTGACACAAGAAATTTTAAATTACAAAGCAGCCAAGTCAGAAGGATAGCCAATGTCTTTTTATATGTTTGCATATATTATGGATGCAATCTGTTTTATGACCCCCTTTCCATTAATGAATTGGAATTGGAGCATCTCATGTCCAGAACCCATTCATGAATACCACTCAGCCCTTTGGGAGGAAAAAGCTAAAGATGTTTTTTATGATGTTTGTCACTTTGTCATTATTCCTATTTATAAATTATTTTTTGTATGAGAACCCCCTCGCATTTCTGATGCAGTCATAAAATATCTTAAATCAGTTGCCGACTGGTTTATTGAGGAAAACTTTTCCTATATTAGGGTTTATGGCTTATCCATTCCCCGTCATGCACTCCCCAAATTCTTACCAGACAGATTGGTATGCAGAGAAGTAGCTCATAGAATAGCCAAGGGTGGTATTGGGTTGGAATTAAAGGCACCTAAAAAAAAAGCATGGCCATCTTTCCCTATTCATGTCGAGAAATTTCCTTTACCAAATTTGGGCCATTCTAAGGTAGAGGCCGAGTCATTGGAAGAAGTGAAGCTAGTAAATATTGAGCATAGAAAATATGACCCCTACCAAATAATAAGTAGGCATTACATACATTGTAATTTAAAGGCATATGAACATGAAGTATCTGTTTATGATGATATATTTAAAGATGTTAAGACTTATGAAGAAGTGCTGAATAGAGTGCAGGCCTTGCCACCAGACTCATAGGCTTGGTTTGCATCTTTTCAAAGCCACAGGCAAAGCTGCCTACCTAAGATTTTACAGGGTGAAATTTCGACCCCATCGCCAGAATAGGAAGAAACCCCTCCAGGGTTTGAGACTAATACTCAGGGTAAAGCAGATGACAAAGGTAATTCGAAGAATACTGAGAAACCTTCTCAAGAAGCAGAGGGTTCTCAAACAAAAGAATCAGGAATGGATAAGGGAAAAGAGCCAGAATCAATTCCAGAAAAAATAGGAGAAAAAACTTCAACTGAACTTGGTAGTCCCATCACCTCTTTAACTCCATTACAGCCAACTTTCGGAACCCCCCATGAAGGAGTTTTATATGTCAGTGATCTAGAGCTGATTTCAAGAGATGAAATCCCCCCATCAGACTACTTTTTAAGCAAAAAGCGAAGAGCAGTCTTGAAGTAGGAAATTCATCCAAGAGGAGAAGGAACGATTAAAAAGCATAGAGTTATCATAGATGGAAATAAACTCAGGGAGGGAGAGTTTGCTACAGAATTAGCAGGTACAATGGGTGCTATAACATCAACAAACATGTATTCTGTAGGAAATTTAACAACTATGCTTGAACAGAAGGACCAAACAATAATCCAGTTACAAGACAAACTAAAAGAAAATGAAAGAAACATTAGTTGGGGAATACAGAAAGGTCTAGAACAAGCTAGATGAAAGGATATGCAAGAATTCCAGAAATTGAATAAAGACTTGGATGAGGCAAAACACTTAATACAGGTCACATAGGAATAGGTTCGAAAGCTGGGAGAAGAAAACAAATAGTTGCAAGATAAGATTATTTCTATTACTAACCAGTTAATAGAGCTTGAAAGTTACAAGGTACAGGAATTGGAGATATATGTAAGAATAGAGGAGGCACAACAGAAAATGTTCTTGAATCTGGAAATAATCCAGAATTATTTTTAGGAATCAAATAAGTCTCTGGAGAATGTGTTCCAGAAAGAAAGAGAGGCGAAAGCAGCAAGAAAAACTTTTCAGAAAGTAGTGGCTTCCTCATTAAAGGAAGAAATTGGAAAGACTAAGAAATTATCTATTTCTGAACAAGTTAAAGGAGACATAATGATAAAAGTATGGGAAACAAAACTAGCTGAATATAAACAAATCACAACAGAAGTTAACGAGGATTTCGAGGGAATCTTCGATCTCTTTGAAAGAGATTCATTGAATATCGGAATAGATGGTTGTTCTAGATTGTTAGGTGAAGTCAATATTGCTAAGCACCAGCTGAATTTTAGAGAAGAGATAGAGGAAAAGAAGGCAGAGATTCCAAACATCAAATTGATCAACATCACAGAGATCAACAAGTGGATGGTGACTTCAATTTTAAAGTTGAAAATTGTTAAATTCACAGGAAGAATGATAGAAAGTCGGTTGCCCGAATTACAGAGAAGATTTTTCTCATTTGAAGAAAATGAGATACCCGAGGCTCCCAAGGTCTTAGTAATTTTTTTGGGAAAATGTGTTTAGTGCATTGAAGCAGAGAAAGAAAGTTCGTCAACACAAGCTTGAAACCTTTTTTAAATGTTTTTATTATTAGAAATTTAAAAGAAATTGTAAATGGTTGACATTATTTTTATGTAACCGAAATTTTATAAAGTTGGCTAGTCACCAACAAGAAGCTTTGATGAAAATCTATAAATATAGTTTCGAAAGGCTGAGAAAGGGCTTCAGAAATTTTGGAGAGAGCCATTTTCTAATATCAGTTTTGAAATATATCAGAATATAGATCACAAACGAGATTCTGGATTCTGCAACTTTGTAGCTATGTGTCTTCTCCCTATCTAGTATGCTTTGTTGAATTTTTCCTTTAAAGTTTTTTCTAACAAGTAATCAATTTGAAGTTATATATATTGTTGATTTATATTTCAAATTGGTTTGGATCTCAAATGATTTACAACTTTTCCTCTGAAATTACTTTAGTAATTTTAAGACCTGTAAAACTTTTGTTCCTTAATACTTAACTCTTGTTAGGAACCTCATTTTTTCTTTCATTATTGTCTATTGAAATATAAGATTCTTTCTTGATTAAAGCCTTATATTTCTCTGTAGTGTTTATTTGTTGTTTACAATTCTCAAAATTGTTACAAAACCAGGAAACAACCTTGAATGTGTTTACATTACCGTTTTAGATTTTAAAATTGTTTTCCTTGATATCGTCTCTGGAAATCTAAAGTAACAAACTGATTAAAATCCATTTATAAACAAATAAAGTTTAATCATCCATGACTGTCCCAAGTAGCAGACAACCCAGCGTTGAACCGGGCCTACAAGATCAAACCAGTATTTCCTTAAATTTATTCAATACCATTTTACAAACAACAACAAACTGGGTTGAGTTAGAACGATCATGGACTGCTATTGAGCGAGACATTAACATCCAAGAACAATAGGAAGTAAGACAGAGGCAGTTGAGAAACTGAATCTGCTTCATTCCTTTTTGATTCCTTATTTCCAATTCATTCTTTTAAATCATTTACAGATGCCTTGACGGTATGTTTTATAGCCTTAAAACATAAACTCAAGAACAACATCTTTTCGGCACCGTTGTCGGGGAATGAAGAAACGAATCTTTTCCCTGGGAAGAATGACATTGACATTTTCTGTTGTTGATAGTGAACAAGAACAAAAAACCTTCTAAGGCTAGAAATTTTTCACTTGGCAACTCCACAATAACTAAACTGGCTAGTAGCCGAAAGAATACCAGAAAAAACCCAAATAGCAAGCAGACCTCGCCAGTCTCCGATCCGGAAAAAATTTTAAAATCACGAAAATCACTTAAACAAATATTTTTATCCACATATACTATAGATCAGCCTAACTTTACACAATCAAACTCATTGGAAACTCTTGAAAGATCACTTTCACTTCCCCCCTCATTTGATACTTTCTCATTTCTTGAAGTTTCTTCTCCAGATTTCCAAGAATCTTCTCCTCACACTGTCCAAAGTTCAGTCCCAAATCTAACCATGGTTGCACAAGGAGGTGCTGGAGCTGGAGGTTGTTCCCCTGGGGGTGGTCAAGTATCGCTTCTTGGGATTTTCGCTAAAGTGGCTGCTAGATATGCTCCCCTTGTTCTTCCTGTTCCTCTTCATGATCTCCTCGAGAATTATATGAAAAGCCTTCCGAAATTTATAGGGGAAGGTGATTTGACTGCTGAAGAACATATAGACTTTTTTGATCAATTTGCTAACATACTCGGAATAGAACATGAATATGTTTATTCTAGACTCCTTGTTCAAACTTTTAAGGGATAGGTGAGGACCTGGTTCCGATCCTTAGTAGTTGGATCTTTAAGATCCTATGAAGAACCTGAAAGTGCATTTATTAGACAATGGGGAGAGAGAAAAGATAACCTCTACTACTTAACTGAATTCGGAGCCCTTAGAAAGAAAATCTCTGAGTCAGTTCTAGAATTTACACAGAGGTTCAATAAGTTGTACAATAAAATTCCAGTTGAGGTTAAACCTTTACAACCTGCAGCAAAAGTGACTTTTGCTGGTGCTTTTGACCCCGACTTTGCTTTATTATTGAGAGAAAGGAGATCAATAGATCTGACAAAAATGTAGGATGATGCACTTGAGATTGAATCAAATATGATGGCATCAGGGAAACTTAAAGAAAAGACTGAAACTGGAAACAAAGAAAATAAAAAATTTAAAGAGCAAGGTGGATCTTCAGGGTCAGGAAAATCCTTGGGAGATAGGATAGAAGAGATGGCTAGGGTCATTCGATAACTTTCAAACAAGATCTCGAAAATGGAACTAGAAAAATGGAAAAGAGATAATTTCCCCAGAAAAGATTTTCGAAGAAATCCTGAACCTCAGGGACCACAGAAAATAATTAAAAATGAAGATAAAAAAATTCAAACACCCTTTAAAAATGAAAAATACATTGGAGAGGAAGATTTAGGAGATTTTGAAGAAATCGATGAAGATATTAGTAACCTTGGCGATGATAATAAATCCCCTTATTTATCTAGACAGGATTACGAAGCATCTTTAAATAAAGAAAGTACATCGGAAGAAAAAGTTAGCAATAATATGACTGATGATTTCACATATCAAAATATTGCAGATGATATTATTGTTGAACTATAGGGAAAATATAATTTGAGACCAAGAAACAAAAATCTCCCAAATGTTCCGACAAAAAAGAATTTGCCAAGAAACGAAACCGATGAGGTAACTCCAAAGGTTGTAGATAAATAGTCTGCAAAAATAATCACAGCTGAAACGCAACCTGTACAGTCAGAACCAGTAGGAACACTCCCTATGAAGACACCAACTCCTATAAAAGAAAACAAGGTCACATCTCAACGTAAAACTGAGAATAAAGGTATGGAAGCCCCAAATATCGAAAAGGTATGGAAGCCCCAAATATCGAAACTTCAATTTGGAAAATGGAATAAATAAAATCAAAATTCCTATTCCCCTTGTTGAGTTAGCTAAAAATCCTATATACAGAAAACAAATTGCCAAAATGATTAATTTTTCCGAAGATGAAAGCCAGGCTGACGCTATTAATTTAGAGGATGACAAACCTATCTTCGTATTTGGTCCACACGTCGAAGGTGCAAGAGACACCGTGGCTCCTTTTTATATTACATTAAACCTATTTGATTACTTTATCCATAACTGTATGTTGGATTCTGGAGCTTCCCACAATGTTATGCCAAAGGCAATAATGGAAAAAATTGGTATTGAAATCACAAGAGCCTATGGTGATTTATATTCTTTTGATTCGAGGAAAGTAAAATGCATAGGTATGATTAAAGACCTAGTAGTAGGTTTGGCCCAAATACCTGCTAAAAGTATTCATATGGATGTAGTATTCACTGATATTCCCCCAAAGTATGGCATGTTATTATCTAGATCATGGGGCACCAAGCTTGGAGGATCTCTCCAACTAGATATGACTTATGCTACAATTCCAGTTTTCGGAGGCCAATTCACTCGTCTTTACAGAGAGACTAGGTTGGCATTTACTGTAGGTGACCCAAACAACCCCAACAATCATCCAATTTATATTGCCGACCAATATTTAGAAAATTGTATATTATCTTTAGATGACGATTTTGAAGTAGATATAGATGATAAATGTATAGAAGAAAAAATTGAAAAAAAAGAAATAGAGAAAAATGTATATAGTACTGGTGTATGGAAAATGTATTTTGATGGTGCTTCCTCCTATCTTGGAGCCGGGCCAGGAGCAATTCTTATGGATCCCAATGATCAATTTGTTATTCCTTTTTCATATAGGCTCCAGTGGAATGTAGATTGGACAAACAATGTATGCGAGTACGAAGCTTTAGTGCTAGGACTAGAAGCTGCTAGAAAGATGAAAATTAAGAAACTCGAAGTATTTGGTGATGCTAAGTTAATTATAAAACAAGTGAATCGGAAATATCAGGCTAAGCATCCTAGATTACGGTCCTATAGGAATTGTGTTTGGGATTTAATCGAGAACTTCTTCACATCTGTGAATTTTCATTTCGTCCCAAGATCCGAGAATCAACAGGCTTATGCTTTAGCCAAAGCTGCATCCACTTTTACACCCCCGACTGCTTTTAATTTAAAATATCATATACAAATGAGACATCGCCCTTCAATACCAAATAATATACAACATTAGCAGGTTTTTGAATATGATGAACAACTTCGAAAGTTTCTAGAATCTTTAGATGAATTTGCAAAAACGCATACTGACCAAGAAAATCAAAATGATCCTATTTGGATCATGCAAGAAGGGGAGGATTCTAAAGAATTCCACGATAAATATGCAAACCACCGAATTCTTGTTCTCAAGAACAACCAAATCCCCAAGGGTCTAATCCATTTAGAAAGACTTTTTAATCAAGATGATATCCCCTCTAAAACTACTCTACAACCCCAACCAGAGGAGGTTGAAGATTGTAATATAGGAACTGAAGAAAACCCCCGAATGGTTAAACTATCCAAATATTTATCAATAGAAAACAAAAATAAATACACAGTGTTGTTAAGAAGATATAAGGATGTTTTCGCATGGTCATACGAAGAACTGAAAACATATGACACTTCTGTAATTGAACATAAAATACCGCTCAAACCAGGTGTCAAACCTTTCAAACAAAAACTCCGACAATTTAACCCTATTTTATTACCTGTCATCGAACGAGAATTCAAAAAACTTCTTGACGCTAAGATAATTGTACCCCTTAGATATTCTGATTGGGTAGCCAATTTGGTCCCAGTTAGAAAAAAAAATGGGGAAATCAGACTATGTGTTGATTTCAGGAATCTTAATAAATCTTCTCTCAAAGATAATTATCCTCTACCTAAAATGGACCATGTTCTTGAAAACATAGTAGGGGCTAATAGAATGTCCATGATTGATGGATTTTCAGGTTATAATCAAATTGACGTCAGTGATGTTGACAAAGAAAAAACTGCATTTACCACTCCTTGGGGCACATTTATATATGATAAAATTTCGTTTGGACTAATGAATGCAGGAGCTACTTTTCAACGTGTAATGGATATTGCTTTCATCGGCGAACGAGACAAGTTTGTAGTCATCTATTTGGATGATCTTATTGTTTTCTCTAAATTGGATGAAGACCATATGATTCATCTCAAACAAACATTTGAAAAATGTCACAGGTTTGGTCTATCCTTAAATCCTAAAAAGTCTCATTTCACTATGCAAAAGGCAAGATGTTGGGTCACATTGTATCCCGAAATGGAATCAGGATTGACCCTAAAAGAGTAGAGGCTATAAATAGAATAGCTATTCCTAGGAATGTGAAAGAAATTCAATCATTTTTAGGAAAAATAATTTTTTTTGAGAAGATTTATTCCTAACTTCGTTGAAATTGTTAAATTGATTACAGATATGCTCAGAAAAAATAGTGAAGTAAAATGGACAGCTGAAGCTAAGGCATTATTTGCCCATATTAAGAGGGTTATAAGTGAGACACCAGTACTAGCGAGCCCAGATTATCTTAAAGATTTTCTAATTTTTTCATTTGCCTCTAAACACATGCTTGCTGCTGTACTCCTTCAGAAGAATGAAGAAGGTTTCAAGAAACCGATAGCCTTCTTTAGCAAAAGTCTCCGAGATGTTGAACTCAAATACAATATAATGGAAAAGAAAGTGTATGCTATGGTAAAAGCATTGAAAGCTTTCAGAACTTATGTTTTACATTCTAAAGTGATTTCATATGTACCCACTAGTGCTGTAAAAGATATCTTGGTTCAAGCAGATAGTGATGTTAAAAGAGGAATATGTCTTGCAAAAATTCTAGAGTTCGACTTGGAGGTTAAACTGACCAAATTGGTAAAGGGACAGGGTTTAGCTAAACTTTTAGCTGAATCAAATTTCAGGGCTCTTGGGATAAACGGTGCCCAGGAGGAAGAAAGATGGATAAATGTGAATGAACTTGAGGACCAAATAGTCGAAAATAGGATTGAGGATAAATTCACGTCGTTGAATTGGTACAAGAACATAGTAACATACTTATTAACTTTGAAATGTCCAACTGACTTGTCTCCATCCAAAGCTAGAATGCTAAAGATGCATGCAGTTAAATACTGTATTTCTGAAAAACAACTATACTGGAAAGACCCGCTTGGTTTCCTTTTAGTCTGTCTGATCGAATCAGAAACATAAGAATTTATAGGTCAATTTCATGAAGGAGTCTGTGGAGGACACCACTCTTGGAGAGCTACAACATATAAAATCCTGAGAGATGGTTATTACTGGCCTAAACTTTTCCTAGATGTTAATGCTAAGGTACGAGCTTGCAGCCCTTGCCAATTCTTTGCAGGAAAACATAAGCTACCAGCGATGCCATTAGTGCCAGTCAAAACAGAAGCTCCTTTTCAGCAATGGGGGCTAGACCTCATAGGGGAGATTAATCCTCATTCAAGTTCCCAACCCAGATGGATCCTGACCGCTATAGACTATTTCACCAAATGGGTGGAATCCATCCCAATAAGGAAGGATACTAATTCAGTAGTTATAGACTTCTTAGAAGAAAATATCTTGTCTAGGTTCGGTTGTCCTAGAAAGATAGTCACAGACAATGCGCAGGCTTTTAAGTCTATGGAAATGGTCAGTTTTTGCCATAAATATAATATTGTGTTGGGACATTCCACATCATACTACCCATAGGGAAATGGTCTGGCAAAATATTCTAACAAGAGCTTGATCAGTATAATCAAGAAAGTGTTAAATGAAAATAAAAAATATTGGCATTTGCATTTAAAATATGCTCTGTGGGAAAATCAGATAGGCACAAAGAAGTCTATCAGTACTTCTCCCTTTCAAATGGTATATGGAACTGATGTAGTGTTGCCCATAAACCTGTCACTTCCTGTGATGAAACTATGGCAAGATGAGAAGGAAGAACCAAACCCTCTCACGAGAAGGATAAATCAGCTGATTGAAGTTCAGGAGCACAGGGATGTAGTGGATGAAAAGTTGCAGAAGTATCAGGATGACATGAAGATATTATTTGATCGTAAAGCCAAGGATAGGAATTTTCTCCCCGTAGATCTGGTTTTGAGGTGGGATGCTCGAAAAGAAAATTCAGGAAAAAATGGTAAATTTGATCATATTTGGTATGGACCATTTAAGGTAGCATCTTCTGAAGGAAAATTTTTATTTCTGCTTGAAAATTTGGATGGTAAGATCTTGAATGCCCCTGTTAATGGGCGTTTTTTAAAGCATTATATGGAATAATTAAGTCATAGAAGATTTCATTGTATATACCATTTTGTTTTTCATTTTTAGAAAACCCATTCTCATTCTGTAAATAAATAAATAAAATAAAAATTAGTTAAGTTTTTATACCAAAAATAATAATAATAATAATAAAATATATATGTATATAATTTCTGCGTTTCTTATATAAAACTTATCAAAAAAAAAAAAAGTCCAAAGAGTTATTTTTGAAATCATAACTTAGGTTTTCTGGCTTACAGATTGTTGAAAATCTCCTTTTATACCCTCGATACTATCTTTCACGTTTTCGGACTTTCTCATTAGAGTAGGAGAGATTATGTATTAACCTGGAAAATCAACAAATGATTAAATTCAGTAAGGTCACTTTTCGTAGTTCCTATTCTCTGACTAAAAGTGGTTATGTTTGAGTTGATTTTGACTCTCTTAAGTTTCGTAACAGTTTGTCTGAGGATTTAAGCTTGCTCAAAAGAAATCCCCTGAAAATATTTTTTCCCTTTTTCTCTACAGCCTGAGGAGTTTTGAAAGTTGAGAAAAATTAGTCTAGAATAATGAAAACAGTTGACAAACCTCTATTATAAATCTTTACACAGATAACCACCCATGATATTTTAAGTATCACTGATTGCCCTCGCTTCGTATGCACAACCTAACTATAAGACAGATGGTGAAAGGAAATTCATATTTGATTTCCCCCCATCTAGTCCCACAGACGATGAAAGGAAATTCATTTAAATGATTTCCCTCATCTAAATATAAAAGAAACAGATAACTTCACCGGGGTACTGAATAGGCCTGCTGGCAGTGAATCAATATCTGAGCATAAAATTAGCACTCAAAGCGGTGAAAGGAAATTCAGTAAAAAGGGACACATAAATTCACCGGGGCACTGAACAAGCCCGCTGGTAGTGAAGCAATATTTGAGGTGTTTGTAAGGTTGTCATACTTATCTATCACTCTATTCTAGTTATCAGATTTTCAAAACCGGATATTCATCTTGAGTCAAAATAGAGCTTCCCAATTTAAAAATTATAAATTTTATTTCGATTGATGCAAGATGAAATTTACAAATCTATTGAGTTTCCTAAGATTGTTCTAATCATCTTAATACTAAATTAAATTTAGAACGAGAAGGAGAATATTATGAAGAAGACTGCATCTGAGTTTAAAGCAAATAAAAGGTTTTGAAAAGGTTTTCGAAGGTTTTATAGAATCTATTTTTCCTCTCCTTTAAACATTATCAATGATAAACCCTTGACACCATTTACCCAATGAAGGCACCGAGTCTACATTTTCTCCTCATCCCACAAGGAGACGAGGTCCCTAGTTGGAGCCTATGTTTAAACAAATCTTAAATTTTTCGTCCTTAAGGTCTAGATTTTTATTTTTTGGGTTTCGTCTTTCTGAAAATAGGAATTTCGTCATTTCTAAATTTGCGATACCTTTTTATTGATTATTTTTCAATAAATACGGAAAACGGTTTACGAAAATATAACTTTTCCAACGCTCTTTGAAAAATTATTTAAAACGGGTTGTAATTCAAAATTTGAGATTTTTTAATTTAAACGTGAAAGAAATCGGGATTCGGGGTTTTCTGTAAACAAATGTTCGATGATAATTGAATCATGAAACCCCAATCTCCGATTTCCTGATACATTTAAGTCCTAATTAAAACACAAATTAATTAATTCTCTTTTAAGAGAATCTAAGAGTTAAGATAATTATGTCGTGATTTTGGGATTTGCGGTTTTGTAAGAACACGTCTCTTGTCATCATATTTCCCGAAATCTCGATTTCCAAAATCTCGATTCATAATTCATATTAAAACTAAACTAATTCTGTTTTGGCATTAATCTTGATTATTTAGTTAATTAAGATAAGTTAAATCATGTTTAAAAGAAGCAAGCCATTGCGATTTCGCAATTTCGGGATTCACGATTCCGTGAGAGCACGTCTCATGTCATCAGGTTTCCCGAAATCTCAATTTCCGAAATCCTGATTAACAAAATTCTGAAAGGGTCGAATCTCGATCAATGAACATACTAAAAAACGTTTAAACATTATATAAAACATCGCGATTTCGGCGATCGGGCTTTTTCGATGACATACCTTTCGACATCAAGATTCCCGAAACCCCGAAAAGTGATGTTTTCAGACTTAATCTATAATTAACACAAATGAATCTTCTTTCTAAAACATGTTTAAAGCTAATCTTTCTGTAAGTGTTCATTGATGCTTCGTTTTCCAATTAAGTAAGTTTCTCGTTTGATTAAAAAAAAAAACCCGAGAGCTCCTAAGTACAAACATTAAATGCATATCTTCGAAAATATCTTCTGCATTAAGGGCTTTAAATTCGTGATGGTTGTTTAAATCTTGTCATGTTTTGAAATGTATTCAAAGTAAAACATTCGAACGTCCGTATTTTCATTTTAAGCTGAGCTCATTCATCCATATTCTGTAGCAGGATTTCAAGTCAAACGTAGATCCATGGCACCTAAAAAGGCACCGAAGAAAAAAAAATACACACAGGAAGGTGATATTATCTCTAATACTACTCCACACGCCATAAACTCCATCAAATCATGGGTTGAAATCTCAGAATCGCTGGAGTATGAGCTAAAGAATGCAGACCCTGATTCCGAGAATCATATCCAGGACATTGCTGAGTCTGAACTTCATAAGGTTGTTGCGCGTCCAAGGCTGGTGGCATATACTGAGATGGTCAGCTGGGCTCTGGATAAGGTACATATCCCAACAACGAGTATTTAGAACGAGAAGGAGCTATCGTCGGCTCATTTCGGCCTGAGCACATTCAAGTAATGTATAAACTGTCGCCGAATTATAAACACACCTTTAATGCTGAATTTTTAGTTGAATTTCAAAGAAAGGAATGTATTGAGGCAGACTAGACATATCCTGACATTATTAGAGGATGGGCTAGATCTGAAGCAAAGTTTAGGGCTGATACTCATGGGATTTATGCTACACCCTCCTTAAACGAATATATGGTTTATGTAGCCATGATGTTATGCAGAATTTTCGGGAGAAAAGATCCTTGTCACTTTCATGCAGACTGGGTACCCTTCTTAGAGGAAGTTTTAGAAGGAAATAGTTTTAACTAGCATAAAATTTTATCGGATAACCTGACACAAGAAATTTTAAATTACAAAGCAGCCAAGTCAAAAGGACAACCAATGTCTTTTTATATGTCTGCATATATTATGGATGCAATCTATTTTGTGACCCCCTTTCCATTAATGAATTGGAATTGGAGCATCTCTTGTCCAGAACCCATTCATGAATACCACTCAGCCCTTTGGGAGGAAAAAGCTAAAGATGTCTTTTACGATGTTTGTCACTTTGTCATTATTCCTATGAAAAAATTATTTTTTGGATGCGAACCCCCTCGCATTTTTGATGCAGTCATAGAAAATCTTAAATCAGTTGTCGACTGGCTTATTGAGGAAAATTTTTCCTATATTAGGGTTTATGGCTATTCCACTTCCCCTCATGCACTCCCAAAATTCTTACCAGACAAATTGGTATGCAGAGAAGTAGCTCATCAGATAGCCAAGGGTGGTATTCGGTTGGAATTAAAGGCACTTCAGAAAAAAGCATGGCCATCTTTCCCTATTCATGTCGGGAAATTTCCTTTATCAAATTTGGGCCATTCTAAGGTAGAGGCCGAGTCATTAGAGGAAGTGAAGCTAGTAAATATTGAGCACAGAAAATATGAACCCTACTAAATAATAAGTAGGCATTACATACATTGTAATTTAAAGGCATATGAACATGAAGTATCTGTTTATGATGATATATTTAAATATTTTAAGACTTATGAAGAAGTGCTTAATAGAGTCCAGGACTTGCCACAAGACTCAGAGGCTGGGTTTGCATCTTTTCAAAGCCACAGGTGAAATTTTACAGGGTGAAATTTCGACCCCATTGCCAGAACAGGAAGAAACCCCTCTAGGGTTTGAGACTAATACTCAGGGTAAAGCAGATGACAAAGGTAAGTCGAAGAATACTAAGAAACCTTCTCAAGATGCAGAGGGTTCTCAAACAAAAGAATCAGGAATGGATAAGGGAAAAGAGCCAGAATCAATTCCAGAAAAAATAGGAGAAAAAACTTCAACTGAACTTGGTAGTCCTATCACCTCTTTAACTCCATTACAATTGACTTTAGGAACCGCCCATGAAGGAGTTTTATATGTCAGTGATCTAGAGCCGATTTCAAGAGATGAAATCCCCCCATCAGATTATTTTTTCATCAAAAAGCGAAGAGCAGTCTTGAAAAAGGAAATTCATCCAAGAGGAGAAGGAACGATTAAAAAGAATAGAGTTATCATAGATAGAAAGAAACTCAAGGAGGGAGAGTTTGCTACAGAATTAGAAGGTACAATGGTTGCTATAGCATCAACAAACATGTATTCTATAGGCAATTTAACAACTATGCTTGGACAGAAGGTCCAAACAATAATCCAGTTACAAGACAAACTAAAAGAAAATGAAAGAAACATTAGTTGGGGAATACAGAAAGGTCTAGAACAAGCTAGACTAAAGGATATGCAAGAAATCCAGAAATTGAATAAAGACTTGGATGAGGCAAAACACTTAATACAGGTCACACAGGAACATGTTCGAAAGATGGGAGAAGAAAAAAAATAGTTGCAAGATAAGACTATTTCTATTACTAACCAGGTAATATAGCTTGAAAGTTTCAGGATACAGGCATTGGAGATATATGTAAAAATAGAGGAGGCACAGCAGAAAGTGTTCTTGAATCTGGAAATAATCCAAAATTATTTTCAGGAATCAAATAAGTCTCTGGAGAATGTGTTCCATAAAGAAAGAGAGGCAAAAGAAGCAAGAACAACTTTTCAGAAAGCAGTGGCTTCCTCATTAAATGAAGAAATTGGAAAGACTCAGAAATTATCTATTTCTGAACAAGTTAAAGGAGACATAATGATAAAAGTATGGGAAACAAAACTGGTTGAAGATAAACGAATCATAAGAGAAGTTAATGAGGATTTCCAAGGAATCTTCAATCTCTTTGAAAAAGATTCATTGAATATCGGAACAGATGGTTGTTCTGGATGGTTAGGTGAAGTCAATATTGCCAAGCACCAGCTGAAGTTTAGAGAAGAGTTGAAGGAAAAGAAAGTAGAGATTGCAAACATCAAATTGATCAACATCTTAGAGATCAATAAGTGGATGGTGACTTCAAGTTTAAAGTTGAAAACTGTTAAATTCATAGGAAGAATGATAGAAATTCGGTTGCTCGAATTATAGAGAAGAGTTTTCTCATTTGAAGAAAATGAGATACCCGAGGCTCCCAGTATCTTAGTAATTTTTTTGCGAAAATGTGTTCAGTGCGTTGAAGCAGAGAAAGGAAGTTCGTCAATGCAAGCTTAAAAGTGCGTCAGGGTCAGATCGATGGGATTCTTGAAATAATATTGCAGAGGTACCCCGGTAGGTGAGGAGAAGATATATGAGTATTCTTCCATGACCTTATGCACTTTCTTCTGCTATGTGGAGAGGTCGGTTGCAAAGACCCTGGATGTGGCTGTGATCTTTCGCTCATTATGAGAGTGAATCACTGAGAAGACAAACTTCCCCATCTGCGAGATGACCTTCTTGCATTGCTTGGTAGAGATCAAGGAAACAGAACTAGGTGGGACTGGCTTGGGTATGCTATACAATTTTTTGTTCAAAGTAATAATAACATTGCAAGGCCTAGACTAATATAAAACATGACGTTTCCATAAATATGGTTGGCCTAAAAGAAAATTACAAACTTTGAGAGGAGAAACATCAAACAATACCTTGTCTTTGAAGGGATTGATGTTGTATGATAGGCAACATTGTTGGCTGATGCGAATATTACTTCATTGGCAGAGCCAGTCAATGGTGTAGGGCTGCAGGTGCGGAGTTTTCGGCAGGGAGAGTCACTTCACAACCTTTTCTTATATGAGGTTCTTTTAGCTACCACTATCAACAATGCAGTGCAATGGGGTAACCTTGACCCACATCTGTAAATGAAAAAGGCGCTCGCCTTCCTCTGGCTCGTATGGTTCACTGAGCTAGAACTTGGTGGTTGCAACGATAACACTGGGTTCTATGTTAACGATATGTCTCCCCCGTTATTGTTCTCACTTGTAGTTGGAATGCACATCTAATTCAAAGGCTTTCACCTCAGCTACCCGCAACTGCTTGGAGAAACAATCAACAGTGTTATTCCAGGGGCTCTTATGGAAGTCAGACCACTTCCCAGTATCTTTATTTGTCTTTCTAGTGTCCTTCCTTGCCTATGGTATAGACTACTTTTCCTGATGTTGTCCATATATGTTCTGTCATTTATTATGAGGGTTGGGGATGTCCTTTCCTTGCTTTTACCATGCAGGGTTCCCCGGCCCAAATTGTCGTGTCCTTTGTTTGAGCTTTTGCTTGATTTTGACGACATATCCATAGTCCATGCCCAAGGATGAGATGTCCCAAAAATCCATTTCGTTATATATGTATCTATGAAGAGCACCATGATACTTGAGCACCATATGCCACTCATAATCTTTTATACCCAACTTGGTACGCAAGGTATGGAAGATATTTCTGAACTCAGGCACTGCTTGGTCTCTTTCTTGCTGCAGTGTGGTCCATTTTGTATATAGGTCATCATATCTTCGATAGGGTAGTATTGTTCCTTAATAGCATCCCTGAAGGATTCCTAGGTGACCCCGACTATAAATAATGAGGGTTCCTCTATCTCTTTTTTCTCATTGAATGTTTCCCACCAATATTTGACATGGGGAACGCCTTTGAGGAGCACAAAAGTATTTTTTCTCTATTCAAAAAATTATGGACAGAAAAATACCACTCTAGTAGATTCAACCACTTGTCAACAACATCTACGTCTATATTTCCTTCGAATATAGGAATATAAAAGTTGATTTTTACCTTGAAGGTAGCAGAGCCTCTGCTCAAGGAATATGCATTGCTTGTTGGTATCCACGGAAGGATTTGCACAAAACTATCTAGATCATCTCATTTCTTTGTTGAGTGAGGGATTCCTCAAGTAACATTTTGAAAGGATCTCCTGTCCCATCATCTTTATTTTATGCCACCATGAGAGGTCAGTTTGGCATGTGATATATTTTCTCCTCAAGAGAAACAAACTCTAGACCGAATTCTTTGTACCCTGACCATGTTGGGGACATGCATTAAAAACAACAAGCAGTAGACTGCTCTGATACCACTGATCCATATTTTATGAGAAGAATGAAATGAATACATATTATTAAAATATTCTTAACATAGTATAATAGAGATATGGTAAAACTTGTTTCTATTCAATAAGGAAAGTACTTGGAACTGTAAAATGCAGTGGAAAACAAGCTTGCTAGAATGGTGGCGGATTATCTTTGAGAAGAGATGTGACAGTTGTGCTCATTCGCAACAAGATGATTATAATGAGGCTCTAAAGGCCTTTTTACAATAAAAATGAATTAAAAGAACCCTAGACATCCAAAAACCTAACCCTAGGAGATGAAGCGCCAAAAGTCATGTAAGCCCTGTTGGGGTAAGTTAGTACATCAACTTCCCAGGGTCGTAACTTTTTCATACGATCTTCGTTTTAGGCACACGAATAGCCTATTGGAAAGCTCTATCCAAGGACTATACATGTTTTCTTCAGACTCTGAGTCCAACCTTAGTTTGATAGTGGTGATCCCTAAAAACGTTGTTTAAGGCCTCAAAATAGCCTTAGAAGTCAGGGACCCGAAAACTAGGAAAAAACTACCAAAATGAGATAATTGGAATAGGTAAGAGGCCACCAACATCCATCTGGATCAAAACATGATGGAATAAATGTGACTGGATCCATATTTATTCTCATTGATGATGGCAGAAACAATAGAATGAACAGATGAACCAACCAATAGTGTGTTATATGTAATATAAAGGCTCTTGATAGGATCTAACACTAGCGGCCTTATCTCATAAAATCAGCCCGTGCTCGTTGCTAACATATTTGTTGCTCAAATTTGGTGCAACTCTTTTTCATATAATATGAGCACTAGTGATCTGAAATGCTAACTCTAATGTGAGTGTATAAATGGCGGTTCCTTCTTCCTTCTTTGGTAGTGGAGGATTGGATCTTCAATCAGTATGGCCTCACATGTAGTCTCCCAGGTAAAAAACTTGACTTCCAATGTAGAATGGAAATATTCCTCCACCTCCCATGCATAACCACTAGGATATGATCTCCAAAAGAGAGAAAAAATTACTTTTTCTCAGAAAACACAACTTGGTGGTTTCTCTTCTCCTCACGCACTCTCCAGGCATGAATAATTTACACACAACAATGCTCACACCAACAATCACACACATGAAACAATAAACTCACATAATAAAATAAATGCACTCCACTCTCATCCTCCTTGGCCCTACCGTAAGGGGGATAATCCTAGAGCACTTGACTCTGATACCAACTTAGAAAATACAATTGCACACAAAAAACTTATTTTCCATTACATATTTGCACAACATAAATACATTTACATTTTTGTTGTGAGATCCAAGTTATTCTAAACATGGATACAATTGTTGAGAGAATCTGTCAACAACCACAACAAACCACAAAAGACTCCAAACCAATCACTAATGTAAGCATTACTTCCAAAACCAAGGTATAAAAATGAGTTACGGTTCTCAAATTTGATTGATTTTATTATACCTTTAATGAGATATATATACATGACAAAACAAGATGGATTTGGAGAGATTTTTGTTGGGTATGTGTTATATTCTTTGCATGAGTAGTAGTGTCTACATTGCACCGAGCATGTAGGTAGGGATGCTAGGCCCCCCCATGGGGGGTGGAGGGGAATTGCCCCTGAGAATTTTTTTTCCTCAAGAAACATGTCACATTTTTGCTCGTTTTTTGTGTTTCCTCAATTTTCGTGCTCATTGTTGGGTGGTTTTTCGAAACATGGTTTTTTTCCAATAGTTTTATATTTTCGGTTAAGAAATTAGGGTTGTTTACTAATCCAGGTAATTGGGTTAGGGTTTTGTATGCCTCTAGCTCCTATATGTATATTGTATTGTAAACAATGTATCACTATGAATGTGGTTTTCCTAGTTTGGGATTCCACGGGAAAAATATCTATGTAGTGTTTGTATTTTCCATTGTATATTTTATGTTCTTTTACTAAAAATATGTTTGCAGTAAATATTGTACAAGTTTAAAGTCTACACTTTTAAGGAAATTTATGGAGAACCTCTGACTAAAAATATGGACGAGAATAGTTTAGGACTTTTCTTGCAAAGTGAAGTTTGGGGGATCTTCTAGAGCCTCCAACAACTATCATTGTTCTCAGTTATGAGGAGTAATTATCTTTCAACTCTCCTGTTAATTACATGTACAGAATATCCATAGATTTTGTGTATTAAATTTAGAAACATCTCTTGTCAATAAATTTGTGAATATCTAAGCCAATTGGTCTTTTGACATACAAAATTCTCAATTTATATCACTATTATTTACAATAGCTCTCATAAAATGATATATTGTATCTATATTCTTGCTTTTTTGGTGAAACAAAAGAGTCTTGGACAAAGCAATAGCTAAATTGTTGTCACAATAAACTAGAGTTGGTGCTTCCTATCCTTGTTGAAGTTCATTCAATACTTTTCAAAAAAAAAATGCTTGAGATGCTATTATTGTTGTAGCTACATATTCAACAATTTTCAATGGTATTGTCACAATCACCTTCTTCTTGGATGATTGTTAAATTGCATAAATACGTATCTAGAAGTACTCTTTCTATCATCTGAGCTACCTGCAAACTCACTATCAATATACCCAATCAAACAATTATTTCCAGTTCTTCAGTTTAAAATGCCATATCTTATTGTTCCTATAATGTATCTCAAAAGCATTTTTCAAACTTGCCAATGCATTTTGTTAGGTGTCTCCATAAACCTAGAAATCAAACTAACTATAAACATAATGTCTAGTCTAGTGGCAGTGAGGTACATGAGAGTGCCAACTAATATGTTAAACAATGTAGGTTCTACATTTTAATCTTTATCTTATTTGATGATTTTTGCTCATCTAGTTATCCATGTGAGTGCTATCTTGCAATTCATCATTCTAAATATTTTCATAGCATCCAATGCATATTTGTTTTGACATATACAAATTCTAGAATATGACTGATTTACCTCTATTCCAAGGAAGGACATCATCAAACACAAATATGTTATTCAAAATTCCTTCTTTAATGTTTATTTGAACTCATATACTTACATATTTAAAGTGAAAATTATGTCATCAACATATAAAAACACAATTAGAATTTGGCCTTATTGATTTACCTTTCTATTTAGAGTGGGTTCATTGATTCTTCTGCTAAATACATTTCTAATCAAATAAGAATCTGTCATGTTATAACAAGATCTTGGAGCTTTCTTGATGCCATAGAGAGACTTCTTAAACATGTATACATTATCTACCTATCCATTTATCTCATACTCTAGTCATTGCTCAAGTAAAATTATTCTACTAGAATGACATTTAAGAATGAATATTTCACATCAGTTTGGTATAGATTCCATTTTTTTTCAATATATCTTGCTAAAACTACCCTTATTGTATCTAGCCTATCCATTGGTGCAAAAATTTCTCTAAAATCTATTATAGTTTGTTGTGCAAACTCCTTTTCTACTAGTCTTTCCTTGTATCTTTCAACTTAACCTTTTCATTAAATTTGGTTTTGTAAACCAATTTCACACCAACACAATATTTCTCCTTAGGAAGATCTACTAGACCCCATGTATCAGTATTTTCTATGGAATATATTTCGTTATTGATGTCTTGGACCCATTTCTCTTCTTTGATAGGTTCTTTAAAACGCATTGGTTAGCCTGTAAATAATGAAAATATTGATTAATTATCTAATTCTTCATAAATTTCATGTAGATGGTTATTCTTTCTAGGAGCATAATCATTACTTTACTAAGGACAAGGAGTAGACTCACTTGCTCGTCTTGATTACTCTCCTTGAAATTATTCAAGTCCATGTTGGTGATCCTCATATAGGTGATTTAACTTGTGTACCATATTGATCTTCTTGTTCACTCTCCTCTTCTACATCAACTTGTCCATAACAAGTTGTTGCTCTAATAGCCGTAGTTTTGTCTACACTTCCATTCCAAGCTTCAACTTCTTTGAACTCTACATCTCTACTGATTATAAACTTCTTTGTCATTGGATTGTACAATCTGTATTCTTTGGATTGCTCACTATATCCTGCAAAAATACATTTCTCACTTCTATCATTGAGTTTTATTCTTAATTGTTCAGGTACATGAATGCCACACATCCAAACACCCTAAAATTTGATACATTGCACTTCCTAACACTCCAAGCTTCTTGTGGCACTTTGTGTTTGACACTCTTTCTGGGAGACTTAACCATTCACTCCTTTAATACTGCTTAAAGTTAGTTATTGAAGAGTTTCTTAGTTTCAATCTAGCATGTGTTATGCTACTCACATTAGTTGCAAAAAATTGCAATATCATATTGATTGCATTGAAAGACACTATCTATAGTCCAATATAAGGGAGATGTTTAATTCATTCTATGCTCAACATGGTGTTGACATGTGTTATTTAAAGATAATTAATAACAAAAAAAAAATCAATGTCTACCATAAATAAAATATTTCAATGTCAACATTACTTGAAATATATATATATATATATATNTAAAAAAAAAAAAAAAACCTCTTACTTTGTGAATAGATGCTTTCTGCCTCCCTATATGACTAATCACATTTAAAAAGATAATAACAAACAAAATCAATATTGGCCATAAATAAAATATTTCAATCTCCACTTTAAATAAAATATTTCAATATCAACTTTATGGTTCAATGTAAAAAAATTCTTATGGTCAAAATCATTTGAAATGTTTGTTGTTCTTGTTGTTGACTATGAGCGGGGTCTATTTCCTTCAATACTCAATATAGAGATGAAAAGTGTCATTTAAAAATATATTAATAAAATTAAAATAAAAATGTAATGCAAACCATAAATAAAATATAATATATAAATCAACCAAAGGTAAATGGTTTCTTATGGTCAAAACATTTTAATGGTGTGTTTCTCAGTATGAAGGAGCTGTGTATTCTCTTCCATGTCCTCAACATGGAGTTTACAAGTGACACACAAATATCAAAAGTATTCAAATATTAAGAGTAAATAAACATTAAAAAATACTTAGAAAATAATTGCACACACAAAACCTATTTTGTATGTTGTTATTAGATCAATATAAATACATTCAAATTTTTTTTAAGATATATAGCCTATCGTAGCCACACAATCCATTTTGTTGAGATAATCCGTCAAAGCTACCTGCAAAGTCACTATCAATATACCCAATCAAACAATTATTTCTAGTTCTTTAGTTTAAAATGCTATATCTTATTGTTCCTACAATGTATCTCAAAATCATTTTTCCAACTTGCCAATGCATTTTGTTAGGTGTCTCCATAAACCTAGAAATCAAACTAACTATAAACATAATGTCTGGTCTAGTGGCAATGAGGTACATGAGAGTGCCAACTAATATGTTAAACAATGTAGGATCTACATTTGAATCTTTATCTTATTTGATGAGTTTTGTTCATGTAGTTATCCATGTGAGTGCTATATTGATATTCATCATTCTAAATATTTTCATAGCATCCAATGCATATTTGTTTTGACATATAAAAATTCTAGAATATGACTGATTTACCTCTATTGCAAGGAAGGACTTCATCAAACACAAATATGTTATTTAAAATTCCTTCTTTAATGTTTATTTGAACTCATATACTTACATATTTCAAGTGAAAATTATGTCGTCAACATATAAAAACACAACTAGAATTTGGCCCTGTTGATTTACCTTTCTATTTAGAGTGGGTTCATTGATTCTTCTGCTACATCCATTTCTAATCAAATAAGAATCTGTGATGCTAGAACAAGATCTTGGAGCTTTCCTTATGCCATAGAGAGTCTTCTTCAACATGTATACATTATCTACCTATCCATTTATCTCATACTCTAGTCATTACTCAAGTAAAATTATTCTACTAGAATGACATTTAAGAATGCATATTTCACATCAGTTTGGTATAGATTCCATTTTTTTTCAACATATCTTGCTAAAACTACCCTTATTGTATCTAACCTATCCATTGGTGCAAAATTTCTCTAAAATCTATTCTAGTTTGTTGTGCAAACTCCTTTTCTACTAGTCTTGCCTTGTATCTTTCAACTTAACCCTTTTCATTAAATTTGGTTTTGTAAACCAGTTTCACACCAACAAAATATTTCTCTTTAGGAAGATCTACTAGACCCTGTGTATCATTATTTTCTATGGAATATATTTCTTTATCGATGGCTTGGACCCATTTCTCTTCTTTGATAGGTTCTCTAAAACACATTGGTTAGCCTGTAAATAATGAAAAAATTGATTAATTATCTAATTCTTCATAAATTTCATGTAGATGACTATTCTTTCTAGGACCATAATCATTACTTTACTAAGGACTAGGAGTAGACGCACTTTCTCATCTTGATTACTCTCGAAATTATTCGAGTCCCTGTTGGAGATCCTCATATAGGTGATTGAACTTGTGTACCTTATTGATCTTCTTGTTCACTCTACTCTTCTACATCAACTTGTACATAACAAATTGTTGCTCTAATAGCCATAGTTTTGTCTACACTTCCATTCCAAGATTCAACTTCTTTGAACTCTACATCTCTACTGATTATAAACTTCTTTGTGAGTGGATTGTACAATCTGTATGCTTTGGATTGCTCACTATATCCTGTAAAAATACATTTCTCACTTCTATCATCAATTTTTATTCTTAGTTGTTCAAGTACATGAATGCCACACATCAAAACACCCTAAAATGTGATACATTGCACTTCCTAACACTCCAAGCTTCTTGTGGCACTTTATGTTTGACACTCTTTGAGGGAGACTTAACCATTCACTCCTTTACTACTACTTAAAGTTAGTTATTGAAGAGGTTCTTAGTTTCAATCTAGCATGTCTTATGCTACTCACGTTAGTTGCAAAAAATTGCAATATCGTATTGTTTACGTTGAAAGACACTATCTATAGTCCAATATAAGGGAGTTGTTTAATTCATTCTATGTTCAACATGGTGTTGACATGTGTTATTTAAAGAATATTAATAACAAAAAAAAAATTCAATGTCTACCATAAATAAAATATTTCAATGTCAACATTACTTGAAATATATATATATATATATATATATATATATATATATATATAAAGTAATGGAAAGTAAAAAAAAAAACTCTTACTTTGTGAATAGATGCTTTTTGCCTCCCTATATGACTAGTCACATTTAAAAAGATAATAACAAAAATAAAATCAATATTGGCCATAAATAAAATATTTCAATATCAACTTTATGGTTCAATGTAGAAAAATTCTTATGGTCAAAAACATTTGAAAGGTTTGTTGTTCTTGTTGTTGACTATGAGGGAGGTCTAATTCCTTCAATACTCAATATAGATATGAAAAGTGTCATTTAAAAATATATTAATAAAATTAAAATAAAAATGTAATGCAAATTATAAATAGAATATAATATATAAATCAACCAAAGGTGAATGGTTTCTTATGGTCAAAACATTTTAATGGTGTGTTTCTCAGTATGAAGGAGATGTGTATTTCATTCCATGTCCTCACCATGGAGTTTACAAGTGACACACAAATATCAAAAGTATTCAAATATTAAGAGTAAATAAACATTAAAAAACACTGAGAAAATAATTGCACACACAAAACCTATTTTGTATGTTGTTATTAGATCAATATAAATACATTCAACTTTTTTTAAAGATATATAGCCTATCTTAGACACACAATCCATTTTGTTGAGATAATCCGTCAAAGCTACCTGCAAAGTCACTATCAATATACCCAATCAAACAATTATTTCCAGTTCTTCAGTTTAAAATGCCATATCTTATTATTCCTACAATGTATCTCAAAATCATTTTTCCAACTTGCCTATGCATTTTGTTAGGTGTCTCCATAAACCTAGAAATCAAGCTAACTATAAACATAATGTCTGGTCTAGTGGCAGTGAGGTACATGAGAGTGCCAAGTAATATGTTAAACAATGTAGGATCTACATTTGAATCTTTATCTTATTTGATGAGTTTTGTTCATGTAGTTATCCATGTGAGTGCTATATTGAAATTCATCATTCTAAATATTTTCATAGCATCGAATGCATATTTGTTTTGACATATAAATATTATAGAATATGACTAATTTACCTCTATTGCAAGGAAGGACTTCATCAAACACAAATATGTTGTTTAAAATTCCTTCTTTAATGTTTATTTGAACTCATATACTTACATATTTCAAGTGAAAATTATGTCATCAACATATAAAAACACAATTAGAATTTGGCCCTGTTGATTTACCTTTCTATTTAGAGTGGGTTCATTGATTCTTCTGCTAAATCCATTTCTAATCAAATAAGAATCTGTGATGCTATAACAAGCTCTTGGAGCTTTCTTGATGCCATAGAGAGACTTCTTCAACATGTATACATTATCTACCTATCCATTTATCTCATACTCTAGTCATTGCTCAAGTAAAATTATTCTACTAGAATGACATTTAATAATGCATATTGCACATCAGTTTGGTATAGATTCCATTTTTTTTCAACATATCTTGTTAAAACTACCCTTATTGTATCTAACCTATCCATTGGTGCAAAAAATTCTCTAAAATATATTCTAGTTTGTTGTGCAAACTCCTTTTCTACTAGTCTTGCCTTGTATCTTTCAAGTTAACCCTTTTCATTAAATTTGGTTTTGTAAACCAATTTCACACCAACACAATATTTATCTTTAGGAAGATCTAATAGACCTTGTGAATCATTATTTTCTATGGAATATATTTCTTTATCGATGGCTTGGACCCATTTCTCTTCTTTGATAGGTTCTTTAAAACACATTGGTTAGGCTATAAATAATGAAAATATTGATTAATTATCTAATTCTTCATAAATTTCATGTAGATGACTATTCTTTCTACGACCATGATCATTACTTTACTAAGGACTAGGAGTAGACTAACTTGCTCGTCTTGATTACTCTCCTTGAAATTATCCAAGTCCCTGTTGGAGATCCTCATATCTAGGTGATTGAACTTCTGTACCTTATTGATCTTCTTGTTCACTCTCCTCTTCTACATCAACTTGTCCATAATGAATTGTTGCTCTAATAGCCATAGTTTTGTCTACACTTCCATTCCAAGCTTCAACTTCTTTGAACTCTACATCTCTACTTATTATAAACTTCTTTGTGATTGGATTGTACAATCTGTGTGCTTTGGATTGTTCACTTTATCCTGTAAAAATACATTCCTCGCTTCTATCATCAAGTTTTATTCTTAGTTGTTCAAGTACATGAATGCCACACATCCAAACACCCTAAAATCTGATACATTGCACTTCCTAACACTCCAAGCTTGTTGTGGCACTTTATGTTTTACACTCTTTGTGGGAGACTTAATCATTCACTCCTTTAATACTGCTTAAAGTTAGTTATTGAAGAGTTTGTTAGTTTCAATCTAGCATGTCTTATGCTACTGATGTTAGCTGCAAAAAATTGCAATATCCTATTGATTGCGTTGAAAGACACTATCTATAGTCTAATATAAGGGAGATGTTTAATTCCTTCTATGCTCAACATGGTCTTGACATGTGTTATTTAAGGAATATTAATAAGAAAAAAAAAATTCAATGTCTACCATAAATAAAAATACTTCAATATCCACATTACTTGAAATATATATATATATATATATATATATATATATATATATATATATATATATATCAAGTAATGGAAAGTAAAAAAAACTCTTACTTTGTGAATAGACGATTTCTACCTCCTTATATGACTAATCACATTTAAAAAGATAATAACAAAAATAAAATTAATATTGGCCATAAATAAAATATTTCAATCTCCACTTTATATAAAATATTTCAATATGAACTTTATGGTTCAATGTAAAAAAATTCTTATGGTCAAAATCATTTGAAAGGTTTGTTGTTCTTGTTGTTGACTAGGAGGGAGGTCTAATTCCTTCAATACTCAATATAGAGATGAAAAGTGTCATTTAAAACTAGCACAACTGCTAATACAATAGCTGGAAAACGCCGAAAGGTATCGGCTTGTAAAGAATTTATTAAATTTTATTATTGATTAACAAATAAACAGTTGGGCTTCATTTATCTAGTGTTAATATTTTAATTTTTGTTAATCACTTACGTGGCAATCAGTTAGCTATCAAAGTAATTTTTAAATATGATTAGGTAAATGTAAAAAAGTAAACACATAAACTAATGTCTTTATAATAGCTAGGAAGTTAATGATTGAAATCACAGCCATTTATTTTGTGTGACTACTAAGAATATTCCAGCCATATTTAATCTTGTCCATAGAAAACTTATTAAGCACTAAACCCCTATTAAATCCGTCCATTGTCAATAGGTGTACGCCTTTTGGCGTAAATATATTAATAAAATTAAAATAAAAATGTAATGCAAAACATAAATAAAATATAATATATAAATCAACCAAAGGTAAATGGTTTCTTATGGTCAAAACATTTTAATGGTGTGTTTCTCAGTATGAAGGAGATATGCATTTCCTTCCATGTCGTCAATAATTATAAAACTTAACTATAATATATTTAAATAGTGACATTTTTTATTATTTCTTATAAACCATCTTGAATTTAAATAGGAAAGATAGTTGAAAATAATTATTAATATAAGTTTTTAAATATTGTATATCTATATAGATCTATCTTAAACCATCATCTATTAAGATCTCGATGTCAAGTTTTACATGGTGCATATATATATTTTTGATTGAGTAGATTTTTTTTTTTATGATGATGCATGTAATTGTTTTACTTTTATTATTATTATTTCTTTAATTGAAATGAATTTAATATTTTTTTAATGTAGTGTTATCTAACATAACACGATGGCTCGACATCTCACCCATATTGGGCTCTAGAGAACCTCTCTACTCTTTGTGAAATTATATCTTTGTTGATAAAGTTAATATATGAGATAGTTTTTGTTTTTTCTTGTATGAAGTCTATTATGACCGCTATCACTATAACCTCTAGACATTCTTATTTTGACAGCTACCACTATAAACTTTAGTTGTACCCATGCTGCATCATAGATGACACACAAGGTAAGTCAAGGTTCTGAACTGGTGACCTCACATAACAAATTTCCTTAGTAGTGTACTCCATCACCGACACCCTGGGGTGAGATATACTATATTGAATACCAAGTCTCTATTTTATAATTTTTTAATACAAAATATTTTCATCTAATTTAGTTCTAAGCCATGTTCCTTGTTTAAGCACTTGAACTTGTTCCCAATCTATAATTCCTTTCAAATAAACATTTTCAAGTAATGATCATGTTCTGTAAGTACCTTCTTACCTTCTGTTAGATTTAAAATTAGGAAAATAGAAGAAACATAATGTAAATAACTCAAGCAATCAAGAAACTATGAAGAACATAGATAAATAAACAAAGGCAGAAAAGGCATACTCTACTCATCAATGCTTCTGTGAATGATGATATACATAGATGTACATATATAATACAAAAGATCATAACTGTCATGTAACTGTATAACAGTTAGGTTAGCTTAACTAACCAACTAACTTATGATTAGTGTTTTAACATCCCCCTTTAATCATAAGTTCGTTCTTGCCTGAAAAACTACTAGTATTTGACAATCACATGTGTCAAGTGAATATTCAGAGGACTGGCTGAAGATGCTCTCTAAACTCTGAAAAAAATAGCAGAAGTTGATGTCTTCTACTAAATTGGTGGTTTAAGGTTCACCAAAAACTCATCTGGTGGTTTCAGGATGACCACAAACCAATCTGGTGGTTTCGGGATGACCACAAACCGAATGTCTAGAAGAAGTTGATTTCTTCTACTAAATGGCATGGTTTTAAGTTGACCATAAACTAACAAGATCTCAAGGCTCAAAAATATGAAAATGTAACAAGCAGAACTTCATGTCTTCTGCTCAATTGGTGGTTTTAAGCTGACCAAAAACTATAAACAACAATAACAATATGTTCAAGAACAAGATTGCATACCAAGAACTAGGTTGCATACTTGATCATCTGTTCACAGGGTCTAAATCAAACTTGGAACCTGACTCAACTAGATTTCCCCCCTATCAGGGACAAGTGGTTCCAATTCCCTTGACCGTCATTCACAAGTATGGCCAAGAAGAGATCCAACACATCAAATTGTCTTTTGGTGGAGTCTGAATACTCGATCTTCAACTCAGAAGGCTACATCAACTAGGTCCCGATCATACCCTAAATCAACAAGTCTTGAAAAACATTCATGTCCATCAACTGTAGAAATATCTCCAATCAAGTACGATTGTACTTGTGTATAAATTCAACGATAATACTTCTTCAATAATTTGGCTTCCAAACGCCAACGCCAATTCCCTAACCATTCAAAATGAATTTGTTTCCGCTTGCGCTTTTGACACCTTACTGAGGGATGATTTGTCTTCCCACAAAATTTTCATGGGTGAAGATCAAAACAGTTTGACTTATCATGGCCAAACCGGTGACAGTGTTTGCACTGTATGGGTTTTTTATCTGATCGATTATCATGATCTGGAACAACATCATCATCAACAATATCCTGTACATGTTCCTTACCAATATGCTCTATCGTCTTGTCATCATTCAAAAATCCTCCACTCACAAAGCAAACAGGTTCGCTATAATTAGGAAAATGAAAAAGGTTGTCAACATCCTGTACATAACCTAGTCCATATCGATTTCGTTTAAATCATAATTCTTCCCATGGTCGAACAATACATTTATCCGCAACTTTTTCTGACATAGGGACTTCATCTAACTGATCTTCATGTTTATGAATTTCATTACTAGTCAAATGAGCTTCTTCATTCTTATCCTTGATGTCATTAAAATCACATTGTTGGTGTTGAAGCAAACTTAACTCATCAGACAACAACTTGTTTCGATGTTTGAACATATCAATCTTCTTGTACGTTACTTGTAAACAAGTAATCACTTTGCTGAGGGTGCACTTGTTTATTGCAATTGTAGATTCTGTAGTTGAGTTAATTAATGTGCGCAATATTAATTAATTATGCAGAATATGGAAGAGAAATGTTTGTATGTTGATCCCACAAAATTCAATTTTGTATCCTGCTATGCATGCCAAGAGCGATCGTCCAATGCATAAATGTGTAAAAAACTACAGGATAACCAATGACTCACACAAAGATCCTAAGACGCACACAAAGATCCTAATATAGACCCCTTTATTCAATTTTGGGTGGGTCAAGAAGACTCCTTATAACTTCCAAAAAAACTCCTTATAACACCTTTACAACCACCTTATAAATCCATTCTTATAACTCCATTACAAAAATCATACTAACCAATGCTCTTAACAATAGGTCTTATAACTCTTCTATGAAAAAAAAAAAACCTTATAACTTCATGTACATTTAATTATAATGGAGAAAACTCCTCCATATAAATTTTCAATCTTATAACTCCCATATAATTCCTTAAAAAATATTATATCACCTTTTTCTTTATTAAAAAAGTATGCTTGTGAGACACATGTTAAAACATAAGACTCCTTTGATAAGTGGAAACCTTTTTTTTTTTTAATTCTAAATTTAATATTAGTTGCTTTGACCTTTTAATCCCAATGGTCTCTTCCACTTAGTTTTCACTTAGTAGGGTTTCAAGGTTAATGTCAAATTTTCCAAGACAGATCGATATCAACATAAAAATCATTTGGCATAAGCTTTAAATATTCCTCAAAGATTTATATGCCACCGTCTATTCCTCAAAGATTTATATGTCACCGTCTATTCTTTTCTATTTTTATGCCAAAAAATTAAATAATACTTTCATCTTTAAAAATTAAAATAAACCTCACATACCCTCTCTTTATCAGATTGACTGTCGATTATATTCATCAAATCTTCGGATTGCAATACATGCCATAAGCTCTTTCAGGCATGCACACACATCGAGAGGAATTCACAGCCTTGGAATCAAAATGGTTGTCCTCGTAGACATGTTTTCTTCTTTATTTTAATTCATGGACAACCAACCAAACAGCATGAAACTACCAAATTCCAGCATTCTATCGTAGGCAACCCTAGACTCTCCTCGGCTTTCTCTATTCAGCTTAAGAAAAACCAGCAAACACCTCTGCGACTTCACAATTTGACGTCTCAGCTCTTCACTGTGCACGAAATGATCAACAAATGCAAACCAACAACTAGACTTCTCTTTGGATCTGCCTCTTCATGACTTCCCTCTCCTCGGGCTCAATTCAAACACGAATGGAGGCTAGGGTTTCCCCTTCCTTTCACAGACTGAAAAACACCTTTGCTATGATACCACTGTTAGATTTAAAATGAAGAAAATAGCAGAAACATAATGTAAATAACTGAAGCAATCAGGAAACTATGAGGAATAGAGATAAATAAACAAAGGCAGAAAAGGCATACTCTATTCATCAATGCTTCTGTGAATGATCATGTACATAGATGTACATATATAATACAAAAGATCATAACTGTCATGTAATTGTATAACAATTAGGTTAGCTTAACTAACCAACTAACTTATGATTAGTGTTTTAACACCTTCAATGCATAAGTAGCCATTAGTTTTAGAGGATTGTTTTCTAAAAACTTTTGTAGATCTATATTAGCTTTTGAGAGGGATCAAATCTCTAGAGGTGCAAACCCTTCCTCAAATTTTGAACCCTCTTGTCACATGATTGATCTGGATTTCAGATCAATTTACAGTGGCTTTGAATATGCCACATATCAACCCCATGTTGATTGTAGAAGGAATTACAGATCCCACTCATACTGAACAACACATCATTGAAATTTTTTAACCACCATGCATTGAGAGTGATCAAATCCCAACACAAATGTTTCCTCAAATTTTGATCCCTCTTGGTGCATGATAGATCCACACTTAATATGGATCTACACATGTTCTCAATATTCCACGTGTCAACTCCATGTTGAGGACAAAAGGAATTAAACATATTCCTCATGGTCAACAACAAACCACTCTAATGTTTTATTTTTTTGAATGCAATCAAACCACTGAAATGTTTTATTTTTTTGAATGCAATCTGTCAACTCCATATTAATGATTTAATGAGTTACACATCTTCTTTTTCTATTTCAATTATTTTTTCTCCTTGTATATAAATAAAGTAAATATAATTTTTTTTTTAATTACACTTGTCAACTCAATGTTGATCATAGAAGGAATTACACATCTCCCTCATAGTGGGCTATAGAAAGTTCCCTTGAGTGTAATAAAATTCTATTACTTAAGACGAAGATTGAAATATTTTAATTATTTCTTACATAGAAATATATGTTTCTTATTAATAACTTTTTTAAATGTCGTATGTCAACTCCATGTTGGGCACATAATAAATTGCATATCTCCCTCATAGTCCATTGTAGAAAGAACCTTTTGGCATGAGAAGGAATCTCATGAACATGCAAGGATCCAAAGAAATAGGGTTTTAGGTTTCATGAAAATGATTATGTTTCTTATTTGATGATCTTTATGGTTTTGTTAGCGACCCAATGGATAAAAAAGAGTGTGACATATGTTGTGGAGTCCATAATATCCAAGAATATGTTTTAGGGAGAGATATTGTGAAAGGTTCATGATATTGGTTTGTGGTTATAAACTTTGTCGACGAATATGGAGGAGAGGGCAGATTTCTCTTGCTTCATGTAGTCATTGTGAGATATCATGAAGGCCCTAGTTAGTAGAGAATTTAAAACCGCTGGTTTTTGTTAGAGATGATGATGCAAGTGAAGATATAGATACATGTATATGTGAATGTGTTTTTTATATAAATACATATACATGAAATAAACTTGTTAATACATTTGAATGTAGGACATCAAAGAAGAATAGGAAACATTATGATATTTCCACAATAAGAAGTTCCATGTATAGGTTTTGAACTGGAGAGTTCATTCCATTGTTATACATACCAAAAGTTAATATAGGTCCCATTGAATTAAAAAAAATTAATTGAATAATTATAATGAGTCTATCATCACTTTTAACCACTTGAGGAGCTATCTCTCAATCTATTCACTTTCATCTTTGATTTATTCTTGATAACTAAAGATGGACACCTTCATAATTAAACAGACACCTTCATAATTAAACATCTTATGAGATTGTATGAAGTTACATAACATTGAGCACCCTAAATTAGAACAATAATTCATTTTATCTTGACTAATTATTTATAAAAATTATTGAATATATTATTTCCTATTTAAATATTTTTACATCTTGACATCATTAATGAATTATGAATATTAAAAGTTTATTTCACTTCTCATTACAGATCTTACTTAATTTAAAGATCTTACTTAATTTAAAAGGAAATTGTTACATAACTTCAAATCCAACTCCACTTAAAACCTTTAATATTACTCTCCCATTATTTATGTACATAGAAAAAAATACATATATACCATTTGATTTTGATTTAAAGTGATCAGTTTACACCATATCTCTTGTCCAATGTATCGCTAAAGTTTGAACTAATTCAAATTACAAGTTCACTACATTATATTCCTCACTTAGTCCCAACCTCAAAATTTAAGAGAAGCCACTTTTCTCATATTTCCTAATTTAATATTTTATCTTTATATATCTTCTCTAAACCTATTTATATAAGTCCTTCTCCAACCAAGTTTTCATGCGCTTATTCACCTATTTTTTCAAGTCACTTTAAGGAGTTACTTCCACTTTTTTAATTTTCTCTTTCTTGGTTTCTATTGACCAAGTTTGATCACACGTCAAATTTTTGTGTGCATAAACTATTTCCTATAACTATTAATATATTCAAAATATACATCTAGATATCACCTCCATAAGCTAATCGTCCCATACATTAAAAACCAAAATTTCACACACTTTTAATACAAAATTCTCATTCAATATTAACCGAAATTTTGAAATTCCTGCCCAATATTAATAGAAAATAATAAACCTTTAAAAAAACATTAAATAAAGAATAAGTATAGAAAATTGTCAAATGCACTTAAACGAATCTACAAAATAAAATATATAAATTATGTTGGAAATAGAATTCTACTAAAACAAGGCGAGTTGCAGAGCAACAAGTCCCTCTCTTTAGGGCAGTGGTGTCATTGTACGTAGTTTCATTGACTGGTTTTCGAAGCTCAGACAGAGGTGTCAATTCGATAATGCCTATTACAAGAATTTGCAATCTGACAAAGGACTCTTCTCATCTGATCAATTTATATTCACAAACATACACTCACATTCTTTTCACAAACACACGCTCACATAGAACAATAAACAAATTCGCAGAGTGAAACTTCGTTTAATACGGCCTTTGTGAACGTCATGATTAAGTTGGGTCGTGTGGGTGTTAAGACGGGAACACAGGGCAAGATTAGACGAGATTGTGGCCACTTTAATTGATCTTAAAGACCTGCATTGCAATCAATTCTTCACCATCTGCTTCTTTCATTGACTTCCATTTTCAATAAGCGTTGTCTACAAGATTGGATTATCTCCTTGGTGCATTCATTTAGTTGCATGTCTACAACACACCAGGTAAATTTGACTATCAATTGGAATTTGGGGAGGATTTGAATATTCTGGTGTGCAATATTTATGATTATGTGCATCCACGTGTTAGCGTCAAAGTGACATATGGAATCTCATGCAAAGAACCAAGTGTGTCATAGTCATCGAATAGTGAGTGTATAGAGGAAACCATAGTTCGATTTTTGGGGAGGCTAGCAAGTCGGGTGTATCAATGGATAACTGCTCTAGAGTTATGGCATGGAAATGAATCCTTCAGTCGCGCTGCTACAATGGTATCGGAGATGGAAGCATTAAACCTTGGACACAGACACTTCGTGGGAAAGAGATAGGTTGTATGGTAAAACACGTCCCAAAAGCAACTGAAAATTTCAACAATCAGGTAGCCAGTGCTTCCGCCACTAGCTATAATCGATAGAATCTGAAATTCCAACGCTTCCGCCACTATTCTTGCAGGTATCGTCGAAGCATCCTTTGTCAGCTAGAAATTGAATCAACCCTGGATGGAAACTTGTACCGTTTCGGGTGACTTTGCTGCTTGAACCGTGTATTTAGGTAATAATAAATTGGCTCTCGAAAAGAAATGGGAGGTCAGAATGCATATAGTTAGATGTTCTGGTATTCATTTCTTCCTTATACGATATAAAAGGTTAGACTTATTTGTTGTCGAGCTAGCCTGATTCTATTCTGAAGCTGAATTTCCTATCCCATTGGTAGAGCGATCCTGTCGAGCTAGCCTGATTCTATTCTGAAGCTGAATTTCCTATCTCGTTGGTAGAGCGAGCCTGATAGGAAGAAGGAAGCGAAAGAACAAAGCAATGACAGATCCTTCGTCGGGGAAGATAAAGATGATAGGCGGGGGATTGAAGTACATTGCGGCTCGGGACAAGGATAAAAGGAAGCAATATAGAATCTGTAATTTTGACAGTCAGGTAAGAACCTCGCGCGCGCTTYTAATCTCAACCCSAAAAACCCCYCAGAAGAAAATTTCCATTGGAATGAATGGATGGATATCTGTTGACGACGAGGAGAAATCAGGATTTATAACATTGTAGTGGGGATTTCATATGGCCAATAAACGACCAATAAGCACCCACAMGCCACTGATGAGGACACCATGTGTATCAATAAGGAGACTATCTTGCCACAAGAGCACGGGAMGCTACGAAAATTCCTCGGCTAATTCAACATCCATCCTATGCTTCTAAGAAAAGGGGTTCTCAGGTAGTCGGTAAGGTTGTCTTACCGGGTGGGTTGGTCCTTCCTTAAAAACAAAGGCTCGTGTCAATGGGATAAAGTCCAAGAACTAGCCAGTGACCTATCCAAGAAGGCTTTCTTTACAGCTACTTCATACTTACTTAATCATTCTACTAGGCAGGTAACACATCTCACCTTCTAGGTACCGCCATTACCTATTTCCTTCAGCCATAAATCAAACAGAGCCATAGGGGAAGTATGCCTTCACCCATTCTACTATTTCACTTTTCCCTTTTACCTTTATCCACCTGCCGGAACTATACCTGTTAGTTAGCCTATAGATAGACCATCTAAGGAATTCATTGCCTATGTTACTTGCAGCTAAGCAACCAACTCTTCTCAATATTGAGGGACTAGAACATGAATAGGCTCTGGCACTAGAAAAAGGACGCTTCTTCGAGACGGTGTGGTTATACAACCTTTTCTTTCTCATGCTTTTAGTTTTGGCTTAGGAGAGAACGATATAACGAACATGACCTAGAAAAATGGAATAAGGAGACAAGGAGCTGGCTTTAGAGAGATGGGGAGAACGAGCACGTTGCCCCAAAGAAAAGTGTCGAGTATTGAACACTAGAGGGACACATACAACACGACATGGATTGGATGGGCAAGAAACAAGAAAGCACTGCTGCAACTGGGGCAATCACGGGATACTTTGCTTCTTGAATTTTTTATCCTTCGTAATCAACGAGGGAACGGGGTGGGAGAATCTTCGACAGATCTTCTATGAGTATCGCTCGGCTGTGAGTATAGCGCCTCCTAGAAAATTATCTCGGTTGTGAAGTGCATTGCAACTGGGGCAAAGGATAAAAGGAAGAAAAATTAAAATGATCACTCTAAATGGACGATACCTCCACAGCTCGACTTCCTCAATAGATCATCAAAAAATGAATAGCCTCCTACAAGATACTTATTGTTGAAGGAACTGTAAGTCATTCAAACATTTCTCTCTTTCATGTTCATTTTCTTATCTTTCAACCGTTGATTCTATCTTTTCAACTGTTGATTCAGATAGAAATATTTGTTCATTTTCTTATTTTCAACCGTTGATTCTATCTTTTCAACTGTTGATTCAGATAGAAATATTTCTAGTTGTTAATTGTATGTTTTCAACTATTGATTCAGATAGAAAAATTTCTAGCATATTGAACAGATGAGGGAGGGATTCCCTTTTTGTTGAATCTAACACACATGTGCGAACAAGTCTGGGAGAAATCTTGGAGGCTACACCAACAATTCTGAGAGAAATAACCAGCGAACGTTGGCAAGCATGCAACAACAAAGGCCCAGGTAACAAACCGCTTTACAAACATATGGTGTTTTTCTAAAGGGTGGAGAAGAAACACATTTTCATGCTGGTATTGGTTTTCATGTTGCTATAGGTGGCAGCTGCAGATCACAGCAATAATAAGCATTAATAACTAAGGCAAGGGCTATGAAATATGTATTTCAACAAATAAATTTAATGTGAAAAAGTAATACTAACCTGCCTCATTACTAGCATTACTTTGTTAGGAAAAATTCTACCTAAATGTGTGCGTGAAAAACAAAGATAGATTAAGATATTGTTTAACTTTGCCTCGGGAAGAGGCCAAAGATAGACTAAGATATTCTTCAACTTTGCCTCGGGAAGAGGCCAAATAAGAAGGAAAACTAAAAAAAATTAGAATAAAGTGAATGAAATTTCAATTTAAATCATATGAATTATATGAAGAGGCCAAAGATAGACTAAGATATTCTTCAACTTTGCCTCGGGAAGAGGCCAAATAAGAAGGAAAACTAAAAAAACTAGGATAAAGTGAATGAAATTTCAATTTAAATCATATGAATTATATTAAAAACTTTGAGTTAAAACAATGACATGTCATTGCTTTTCATGTCAAAGTAATAGGTAGACGAAAAATAAATTACTAATAGCCTCCATCCCGAAGGGCAAGCACTAATAAGGTAATAAATCTTCATTATCCTTATGGGCCTATCTTCATTCTTCACATCGTCTCCTTGATCTATCTTAAGTATGCTTCCCCGCCTCATAAATGTGTGAGATATAATATTTGTGATATTTTAGTAGTGGGGTGAGGGGGGAGTTTTGGCACATTTTTCTTGATTTTCTCACTTCCAAACTAGCACAATGGAGAAGCCTACATTTGGAGAATGAGGGTTGGTGAGGCAACAAAGTGGGGAATTAGAAAGGGGAATATTGATCTTGATGTGAAGCACCCCCATAACTCCAATAACGTATGGAGTAAATGCACCATTTCCATCTCACCCTTTTGAACTTGTATAATAATTCGTGAACGAAAGATTCGATAAATTAGAGAACTGCCATACTAGGTTAAAAGGTTGAAACGCCACATTTTCTTGAATATCTAGCTTAATTCCCTCTTTTACAAATAAAAACGATGATGTATAGTCTTGTGGGTTTTCATTCTTTATGGTATCCATTGGCATAAGAAAATGTGTCGCCTAATAATGTGGCTTTTCCATAAAATAACATATGGAGTAATTCGTTTTAAGGTTTAAGCACCCAACCTTAGGTCGACTTAAACATTCACAATGTAATTGGAATAGATGCTTAATGTTTTTTTCCTTAGCACAATATACAATTTTGGTTGAGACAAGCTCAATTGAATTACTCTTCATCTTAGAGCCAATCCCCATATTACCACTCGCAAGGAAAGAAAATGTCTTCATGGTATCTATCGTATTCGAGAAACTTTATAGTTACGAGAGTGACGTATTATAATTGTTTTTAATTGTGATTATGATATTATTGAGATGACCATCCAAAACAGGATTTGGTAAATCCATGAAGATGTGTTACAATTTCTAGTGAATAGTGAAATGTGATTATGAAAATTTAATATTTTTTAATTTTTTAATTGAATCTCTCAAAATCCATATATGTTTTATGGACTTCGACATGTAGTAGGAGTTTATTTTTTTCTTTCTAATGATATTTTTATTCTAAAATATTAATAGCAAATTAGAAATTGAAAAGCTATTGTTAGGGATAGAGACCAAAAGGATCATAATAAATAGGAATTTGGGACACTCGGGATCATTTTTTGGAATTGTTGTGGCTTTCCATGGCGCAAAGGTCCTATGATAAGTTGGATCTCGAGTGATATTGATATTATCTGTCTAGCTGAAACTTGGGAGCATGAGGAGTCTAAGGTCCCTAGCATGGAAAGATTTGTGTTGTGGTCGGCATGGAACAAAAAATCTCGATGGAGAAGCCTACATTTGAAGAATGAGGGTTGGAGAGGCAACAAAGTGGGGAATTAGAAAGGAGAATATTGATCTTGATGTGAAGCACCCACATAGCTCCAACAACGTATGGAGTAAATGCACCATTTCTATCTCATGCTTTGGAAGTTATTAGCAATAATTAGAAATCGAAAAGCTATTGTTAGGGATAGAGACCAAAAGGATAATAATAAATATGAATTTGGGACACTCGGGATCCTTTTTTGGAATTGGCGGGGATTTCCATGGCGTAAAGGTCTATGATAAGTTGGATCCCGAGTGATATTGATATTATCTGTCTAGCTGAAACTTGGGAGCATGAGGGGTCAAAGGTCCCTAGCATGGAAGGATTTGTCTTGTGGTCGGCATAGAACAAAAAATCCCACCATAGAGGGATAATAGACATAGTTTGGTATATTAGAAAGAACATTTCTCCTCACATTCAATTTCATAAGATTGACCCTCTTAATAAATACATTTGGATAGAAATTTCAGACACCAATGCTAAGAAGATGTATATAGGAATTTGTTATTTTTCACCTATTAATTCTACTTTTTATAAGAAAAATAATCTAGATAAAAATTGTCCCTATAATAATTTAAAAAAGATATTTATAATTTGAAAAATGAAGGTAATATCCTCCTTCTAGGAGACTTTAATGCTAGGACTGCAACTAAACAAACTACTCTTTTAAGTAATGAGTCCAACTATACTCCTTTATGGTTAGATGAGGACCTTGTTTGATATAATAGCTACAAAAGAAGCTCTAAAGACCTAATTGAGAACTTGTTTGGTACTGAGTTGGTCAAGCTTTGCAGCTCTCAAGACCTAATAATTTGCAATGGAGTAATGAAGTGGCCAAACCCCAACCAAATGACCTGTATTCATGTGCTAGGTAGTAGTGTTGTATATTATGTGATATCTAATATCCTCTTTTCCAACCAAATAACAACTTTTGACCTTTTAAATGACCATGAGCCTGACTCTGATCATAAACCTTTAACCCTAACTCTAAAATTTTCAATGCATAGGAGCACCATTGAAGAGAATTATGATAATCAAAGGAGTTTGCACTTTCACAAAAGTAAACTTGACATTTTATTAAAGGATTTAAATAGTAAATTAAACCTCCTAACTTATAAGGACAACATTGAAGAACTCTATCATAATTTTGCAACTACCCTTTCCACTTTTATTAACAAGTTCTCTTTCGAGGTGTCCTATAAAAAGAATAAGAGAACGACCAACCCTTTGTATGATAAAGAGTGTAAAATTTCTAGGAAATCCATTAGGGATTCTTCTAATGAACCCTTAAAACTCGATAAGATCAATACGTACAAAGCCATAATTAAAAAGAAAAAAATATACTATATCAATAAAAGGCAAGAGAAACTTTCACAACTATACAAGTTGGATCCTAATAAGTTCTGGAGCAAAATTCTAAAACGCAATACTAAAGAAAATAATAGGATTCCCTTAAGGGGTTGGAATTCCTACCTTAAAAGTTTTTATGAGTTCCCTCATGCCATGGACACCATTCCTATTGTCCCTACAAAGGAAGAAGTTTTTTCTTTAGATGACATAGAGTTGGGGGTTAAGTGGCTCACAAATGGGAAAGCTAAGGACATTGAAGGCTACTAAGATGAAATATTTAAAATCGGAGGGCCAATTCTTATCCCTCACATACGCAAGCTCTTCAATTTAGTAGTCATGCAGGGCTTCCCTAAACCCTGGA
>JASDQU010105429.1:152399-171472 GCA_032191745.1 Picea mariana | reverse complement strand
CAACTGTTATGTCTTTTATCTATTTGGAAGAAACAAGATATGGATAACAGAAATAAAATTATATCATTTTCATTTGATTCAGGTAGCTAAAGCAATACTAAACCATCAACAAGCTGATATACAAAACATGGAACAAAGTGTCGATATATTGAAAAGCGAAAGCTATGACAAAACACCAATTCTGCTCCAGTTTGAATCAGAACTCCATATCCCTGTTCTCCCCAACTGAGGATGATTGATTATTACAAAACCATAGGTTTATATAAGTTTATCACAAGGTAAAACATCCTTGTGAATAATAGCAAACAGTTTACACAATCTGGGAATGGTCCCAAAAATCTCTTAAACTAAGTAACTAAAAATGTAAGTGGAATATTTTAGATATCTTCCAACTGCTCCTCATATCCATAACAAATTCGAATTTGCCTGTAATAGACACAAACATCAAGTTAGAGGAGTATTTTATTGAGAAAACAATAGAAAAAATAACTATATAGACTTAGCTATAGAATCTTCTGATTCTGTAGTTGGTCTAGAATAGTAAACATGACCAGATATACAATCAAATCAAATCGAATCCAATCATTATAAATTACAAATGATTTAATAGAAATAATCCTTTCAATCACACCAAATCAAATAGAATACAATCAGGATAGAATAAAGATGCTCTAATTTCCCCAATTGGCATAAAATCGTATCATATCTTAACCAGACTGTTCCACGAATGCAATCAATGATAAACCAAATCGCATGAAATAAAAACAATCATTATCGATTAACATAGGATTCATATCATTGACAATATATAAATCCATTACGATTTCATGCATCACTGTAACCATAGAATCCAACCACAGTTCTCATTTGCTGGGTTTCAATATAATTCACAGGTATAGTCGTAACTGTAATTGACTAATTATAATCACAACAACAGATTGATATCCTTCAATTAAAAGCACGATATATGAATTGCTTCCAACTTAATCGGATGAAATCATTTCCACAAATATTGACTCAACAGTCTTCATGTTTGATCACCTCATAGTCGACAAGCAGGGTTTTGACAGAGTCAACAAACCGGGCATATAACTGAATTTAATTATAGACACAAATCATACGACTTGATACGATCAATCCATCCCTGTAATCTCATTCGAATAATACATTTGTTACCATCGAAATACATTTCACATCATAACAAATACTATTGTTATCCATTTGAAACTTTAGCATGAAATAAATGATATACGAATTGGTCTTAACATAGAAAATATAATCAACATAACCAACCAATTTGCCTATCATATCGCACAAGACATAACCAAATCGAAAAAATATATCGTTTGTGTTTCAACAATAGAAAAGATATCAAATAACAGAATATTCAAATCAAATTATGATCAATCAAACTAAATCTAATCACAACCAATCCAGAAATCGATAATCAAAACTGATAAACAACAAATGCAGGACAGAGCAAGTCAACAATGTATAGAGAGCTTATGATCGCGCCATATAAAAGAGTAAAAGTTATACCATTATAGTTGTTGGGCATTATGTCAATTTTGAATTGATAATTGCAGTGGCAGACTCGACGTTTTTGAACAGGACTAAACCCGTGGTTCGTTGTTTCTTGTCATTTGGTTTTCTCTTGCATTCCGACCAGTGAGCACTGCCACTTGGTTTTCCAACTCGTAGATCCTGGATTGCAATGTAGGTACATCCAGATAGTATCTTTCAATCCATAACCCACATTGATCGCAAGGTGTAGCAGCAGGCTGAACAGAAGGGGGTTTTGATTATTCCCCGAGGGTTTCATGGTGTGGTTCGATGCCAGGGAAGTCAGGGTTATCCCGTAGACAAGGAGGTAAGTTCCTAACGAAATCGTGAGGCGGTTTGTTACACAATCCCTCGGAGTAAGGATATTCTTCGACGAGAAATCCTTCAATGTCCGAATCAGAATCCTCGCTAAGCATGATAGGCTCTGTTTTGGTAGGAATCTTAGACTTGTTCCTCGCCATGCGAGAGATCAATCTTGCATTTTTCTTGCCTCGAGTATTAACACCAATCTTTTCTCTAGTATTTTGGGTTGTAGCTTTAACAACTTCGGTTTGTTTTGGCACAGACTTAGGAAAACTTGTAGATGACTCGGGCTTAGGTCTAGGTAATAAAACATCATAAGGCACAGGGGTAGGTTTTCTCTCGGCCACCATGGGCTTGTCTACCTGTGGAGGGTTTGACTCCCCAAAACCATTACGGCTGAGAAAATCATGCCAAGAATCATGACGTAACCCTAACTCGTAAACTAAAACCATTTTGATCAGCCCAACATGGAAGAGGCTAGTGTTAGTCTGGTTGTGCTTGTATCGTTTAGCCATTTTGAACAGGCTTCGGTGCAGATAGTAAGGCATACTTAGTTCAAGACCCATGAAAACCATTAATAAACGCAGGTGGAATAAGAAAATAAACCCATACCTGCCTTCACAGGTAACGAAACGTTTGATAATCATCAAGAGATCATACCAGCGGGGTTTCAACATATTCGCAGGTAAACCTCGGTCCTATGAGCTGACTGTGCGAGACCGAAATAACAATGTCCATGGGACATCGTCTACTTTACAGCTTTTCGACCATTTATGTCCCTTGACAGGCAAGCTAGTGGCCAAACTGAGAAATTCTTCAGTAATTTCAAGTTGGACATCTCCCACTTTGGCTCTGCAGCCATCGAACGACAATGCAAATTGTCGGGCCACTGTGAGGTCATAGCCATTAAAATTCCTTATGAAAGAAAGCCACCCGTATTGTTCCAGGTCGCTACATGCACCACTGAATGTCAACAATGCTTGGCATCCGTTGGGCTCGGCCCTCACAACAGGAGCCATAGTTTCTATACATGGTAGGGTTCACAGTTAATGAAACAATACACAGAGTGAAAACGAGAGGGTTTAATAGCTTGAATGCTCGAAGAGACCAGAATCAACTCCATGCGTGCAAAGGTGGTGGGATTACCACCGCCACACACTGTATTAATTGCTGAGTACAGTGTTGTTAAAACCATAATCGTTTATACCATGCGTATCGGCCAGCAAATAGGTGTGTAATCACATTGACGTGCCACTTACCCGAAACAGAACCAACACCACGTGTTACATTCAAATGCCAAGTGTACAGTTCAATCCAATACCATATCCAATGATCATCGTGTCAATCAATCGTTTCAAACCCCTGCCAATTCAATCATGCAAATGCATAGTTCAAAGCTATGACTCGTCCAATGTAATATCCATTTTCCCAACAATATACCAAGCATCGATTTAAAATTAAAACCCAAAAGATTCCATCAACACGCTTTCAAACCATTGCTGTTTGACTTTATAAACTTACCAATATACTCGTTGCATATTCAAATGTTTACATTCGAGAGTTTTTAGAATAATGCAATCCAGAATTTCTCATATAATAAATGAGTCAAGAGCCCATAGCAATAAGAATAAAAACATATAAGACCAAATCCATCATAACCTTTATAAGATCAGAATAAGACCAATGAATATTCATGCTTACAGGCTTAGCAATCAAACAGATCCAAATGCGCAATCAAGGTAAGAATATAAGTTAAAAAAAAATCTTTCGCAGTCATGTAATAAACCGATGGTCGAGATCAAAGACGATGATAGTCCAAACGATGAAAGAGGTGTTTTCACACTTCCAGTTGTGAAAACTCAAATGAAATCAAATTGTAATTGTCGCAAACATTGAAACAAATATCTAATAACACCATGCGACAATGAATTGTCGTAATCAGACAAGGGGTGTAGGCATCTTTTTTTAAGAGAAATAAAAAAAAAAGATTTGGATGCCAACACATGACCGATTTAAATGACGCTAATGAACCATTTACTGCTTCCACTATTTCACCCAAAATGAAGAGAATGAACACCTTTTTCGGTAACTTCATGGCGAAAACTTCCATCATCATTGATAAAAAACAACATTCGAAACTCGTGACATGCACACAGTCAGCAGTTCTACCTAATGTGCCTAATATAATAGATGAAGCTCGCATATGGTCTCTCTACTTCGATGGATACAAATCTAAAGAAGGAGTTGGTGCAGGATGTGTGCTCATCGACCCAACATGTAATAAAACTTTGATCACTTGTCGTCTAGAATTTGAATGTACAAACAACACTGTCGAATACAAGGCACTTCTGCAAGGGCTCAAAAAGGAAGTAGATATGAATGTACAGAACTTAATGGTATTTGGTGATTCAGAAATTGTGGTCAGGCAGATAAGAAATTCCATACATTACCTATCACCACACCTGAAAAGTTATCAAGTTGAGGTATGGAATCTAATGCACAAATTTTTCCCATTTAACATTAAGTCCATTCCAAGATTAAACAACTCTGAGGCTGACTTGTTAGCTAACGTCGCTTCTAATCTTTTTTCTACAGAAGGTCTTTCTCCAAATGCATTTTCAATTGAGTTGTTGTTCAGACCATCAGTCCCAGACAACGTCACTAACTGGAGAGTGTTCGATGATGATCGACAGATCATTAGGTTTTTTCACATGGAGGACACTTTCTGAGGTGTGGTTATCGATGAGGCCACCCATGATGAAGATATCCGCAATTTTATGGTAATATCAGACCCAAGGTATCCCAAATCAACATCAGATCTGGTAAATTCTATTTCTAAATCTGTGGTAAGATTAGAAAAATTTTATGATTTGCATGACAAATTCAGGAAATCGGTAAATTGTAAAACAAATAGTTCTTCCTTGACCCATGAAAAAGTAAATCTAGGGACTAAAGATAATCCACAATGTATCAATCTGGGAACGGGATGTTCTGAGCAAGAGAAGTCAGCCTTTATAAATTTTTTTAAAGAATTCAAGGATGTCTTTTCTTGGACATACAACGATTTAAAAACTTTTGACCCTAACATTATACAACACATATTCCCCATGAAACCCCAGACTCAACCTTTCAGCAGAATTTGAGAAAGATGCACCGTAAACTCGAACCAACGGTCAAGAAAGAACTAAACAAACTATTGAATGCAAAGACAATCTTCCCAATAAGACATACACAATGAGTATCTAATATTGTCCTTGTAAGGAAGAAAAGTGGAGAAATTTGACTCTATGTCGATTTTCAAAACTTAAACTGAGCGTTTGACAAAGACAATTATTTTGTTCCTCCAATGGAACAAATTCTCCAGCAAGTATCCAGTTCTGAAAGATTGTCACTACTAGATGGTTTTTTAGGGTACAACCAGGTCCTCATGTCTCCCCCAGACCAGTTGAAAACCACTTTTCAACCCCATGGGGTACCTACACCTATAGAAAGATGCCTTTTGGGCTTATAAATTTCGGGGCCACTTTCCAGAGAGCAATGGATATTTCTTTTCACGGTCTCATCAACCAATCTGTAGTGGTCTATCTCAATGACGTCACTGTTTTCTCTAAAAATAAGAGAGATCACTTATCCCATCTAGGATTTGTTCTACAACGATGTCGCAAGTACGATATCTCTCTAAATCCTAAGAAGTCTGTCTTTGTAGTGGAACAAGTCAAGTTTCTCAAGTTCATAGTATCCAATGAAGCGATGATCATTAATCTTGAAAGAACTCAAGTCATTTCCAAGCTTCCTCCCCCCTCCTCCAAAAAATCTATGCAATCTTTCCTAGGTCAAATAAATTTTGTCAGAAGGTTTGTCTCAAGTTTCTCTGAAATGGTGAGGCCATTGAAAAACTTAATAAAAAAGGATGTTCAATATCACTGGGGACCACAGGAAAGTCGAGCTTTCACAAGATTTCATTCTTTATATGTTCACCTCTGATTGATCTTATGTCGTTGTGCTAACCCAAAAGAATGTTGAAAATAACGAAATTTCCATTGCCTTTATGAGTTCAGCCTTCAAGGGAGAAGATATTAATTACCCAGCCGTAGATCAACAGGCTTATGTTGTTTTAAAGAAGTAAAACATTTTCGATCATATCTATTGAAATCTATAATTAAAGTCATTGTGCCTTACCCTACTGTCAGAAACTTGCTAGTACAAAAAGAACTGGGTGAAAAACGGGAAAAATGGATGACATCGTTACAAGAGTATGACCTCGAGATTAACCCTACGCAAATTTTTAGAGGCCAAAGTCTATGTAAATTAGTGGTCGTTTCATTTGAAGAGCAGCAGGGTCAAATTAATGTTTTAACTAAAAATCAGCATAGTCAAAGTCAAATCTGTTGTGCACAAGATGTTGGTAATTATTGGTTTGATGACATTAAGTTTTATCTAACACACGGTTCTTCTCCTCGTCATCTTGATCTGAAAAAGAGAATATCATTAAGACTAAAATATGCACCTTTTCATCTGGTAAATGGCGTATTATTCTGCAATTTTTTTTATGAAGTCCTTATACGTTGTCTGGAAAGAGATGAAGCAGATAAAGTGTTATCTGAATTTCATGTAGGAGAATCTGGTGTTAACTTCAATGGAGACACTACTTCTCACAAAGTATTAAGAGCAGATTACTATTGGCCCATGTTATACAAAGATTCCCATACATTATGTCGTAAATGCATAATCTGCTAAAAGGCTTCTGGACGAGTGTAGAAGGCAACATTCCCACTACAACCTGTTTCGGTAGATTTTCCTTTTCAACAATGGGGTCTTGACATCATTGGCCCTATCAACCCCACTTTCTCGTAGCAGCATAAATACATCATTACAACAATGGACTATTTTATCAGATGGTCAGAGTCTGCATGATTAAAACTAGTAAACACCAGTCAGGTAATATCTTTCCTTAATTCAAACATCATTACTCGATTCAGTATTCGTGAATGTTTGGTCTTCGATAATGCTTCCTATTTTTCATCCCTCGGTATGAGTGCCTTTGCTTTAGAAAAGGGGATAAAATTGAAATATTTTTCCATCTATTATCCCCAAGGAAACGTTTTAGTAGAATTGCAAACAAAAACCTAATCAAAATCATCAAGAGGATAGTTTCGGAAAACCACAAAAATTGGCACATCGCGCTTTTTAATGCAATCTGGGCTAATAGGGTGACTCTGAAAACTGCTATTGGTAATTCCCCCTTATTTCTCGTTTACGGAAGAGAAGCAATTCTCCCTCCTCATGTTCTGTTTCCCTCGCTGCAATTATCACAGAAAGTTCAGGAAGAGAATTTTCCTCCTCTTGAAAGTCACATTAACGCTTTGTTGAAATTAGAGGAAGTTTGAACACGAGCGAAAGAAATATTGAATTAGCATCAACGTATTGTTAAAAGATGGTTTGATTCAAGTTCTGCCTCGGAAAAGAATTTCGAGGTGGGAGATTTAGTGCTCAAATGGGATAAACCTCATGAAGGAAAAGGGGAACATTCCAAGTTCCAAAATTTATGGTTAGGGCCCTTCTTGGTCGCTGAGAAACTAGGTCCCAACTCTTTATGCCTGTAGAATTTAGAGGGGAATCCAGACACCTTCCTGGTGAACAGTCAAGCCCTCAAAAGGTATTTTTCATGATGATTCCCAGATGCATCTTTTGTACATATTTTTTTGTTGTTTTTTTTTTATTTTGTTTTGTTTTCTGGTTTTTATTGCTTTGACTTTCTTTTATTGTTTGTTTTTATCGCTTTCTGGTTTTTATTGTTTGTTTGTTTTGTTTTGATTTTGTTTTGTTTTCATCGGTTTTCTGTTGAACATGCCTTTCTTTTTATTGAGAAGTATATATAGGATGGACAAGAGGTATAAGAGATAGTGTTTGAATTCCAGTTTATTTCATCATGGATTGATAAGAATGATGTTAGTCCATCATTTAAAATTGTAGGGCGATGATTGGGACACTTTCCTATCTCGAAATGGCTTTGTTACACCTAGCCCCATAGAGGTTGATAAGACCATGTTAGAATAAACCCCAATCCCTTCCATTGACGTAACAATCTCCTCATTCAAACAACCCTGTGATAAGGCCACGCTCGATGAGCCTATGTTTGAGCAACAAGATGATGATCCAAGATCCTCTAAATTTCATGACCATAAGCAGTACGCTTGCCCTGACACCTTTGAAAAAACCGTGAGCAGGCCCTCGTGCAAACTGTCTAAATGACTTGGATGTAGGGTTTAAAAACAAAATGGCAAGGAGATTAATTTCTAGGATCCTATGAAATAAATCGAAGTCTCATATGAGCTCGAGAAAAGCAATCGAGGTCCATGAGAGCTCTGATTATGAGATCGAGAAATTCTTGGCTAAAGAAGATGAAAGTTACCTCAAACCAAATCTCAGTCAGGCCTACAATTTTGTAGACAATATGCCACCATGCCTGAAGCATAGCGAAGGCTTTTCAAGGATTGAACTTGGTAAAAAACCAACAGAAAACAATGGTAACATTCTGACACATGGCCATGGATATCCTCAAACAATTGTTCCAGATCCACAGTGTGAGGTTTGTTTGTTTTGGATCGACAAATATTACACAGATATACGTTCCCTTCAACTGCAGATCAAAACCCACACCACTCAGATCAACTCATTAATGAGTGGAAATCACAGAATAAATTTCAGTGCTCAAAGGCAAAGGAAGCGCTTTAAAATGACTGGAAATGTAATAATAAAGAATGTTGAGTGTGTTACAACAGTAGTTAACTCTGAGGTCTTATGAGTCAAATTTAGCATGCAGTTAAGAGGTAAAGATTTGGTTACTTATCTTAGTTGTATTTTTTTTAATTTTTCTATTAATATAGATTTAATTAGATTTATGTTGTTTAAAATAAAACTAACTACATAATCAATGGATTCTATAGCTAGTCTATTCTCATTCAATTTTTTGGAAATTATTGGTTAGAATAATATCTAAACTCCTTTATTTTCGTTTTTCCTTTCAGGATATCGTGTAGTTGGTGGTGATCTGATGATATGGACCATTTTTTATCTTATTATCCATTTCTTTGGCTCATCTTTTGTAAATAGAAACAATCTTTTTATAGTTTTGAGAGATACAATGTGATATGGAGTGGTTCTATTACCCTCTATTTTGTAATTCGTAAATCATTTTGAGATTTAATATTATCCCACAAGGTAATATGTTTAGCTTGATTGAACTCTTTAAATTCTAGATATTTTTGTAATGAAGGCATCCTCACCTGGGGCAGAAGATGGACGTTTGATTTACAGACTTTAATGGAACAACAATGCACATTTCGGCTTTAGCTTCTTGTGGATGGTATCTTCATTTAAGTTTTGTTTATCCTGATATGATAATAGGTTTTGAGAGATTTAGTCTTCATGATTTATTATGTTATTGGGATAATTCCTTTATAAATGTTGTCCATAAATAATGCTACAAATATTAATCGTGTGATCATCTATTTAGCTTCAATTACAGGATTTCTCCTTTAATTTTTGTTGAAAGATTAAATGCAAGGATGTTTGCTAACAGATTTTTCTTAATGTAATTACTTGCAATCATGAGATCACAGTAACTATTGGTATCGTTCTTTCTGTTATTAAAATTTATCTTCCAACGTAATTGTTCTGCATTTATTCAGAACAGACTTAAGGTTCATTGCAGGTTTCTCTCCTGGACTAGGTAGTTAAATGTTTTCTGATCGCACAGATGTTCGAATGCATATCATCAGCTTGCTAACAGGTTAGTTCAATTTCATTTTTCTTCGATTTGTTTATCATTGAAATTCAAACGTAAAGTTTGGATTTTGACTATCTATATGTTTACGTTTCATAACATTTTCTTCCATTAGTTTAATACTTATAAAAGAAAAAATCAAAAATATTGTTATGTGTTTTCTTTATCTGCTTCTTTAGAGAAGTCATTTTCACATTGAGTTTAGTAAGTTTAGATTAAAACTTGCAGCCTGTAAATAATGTATATAAATGAAAGTTATCTATCTTTTGCTTAAATACACTTATTACAAACACATTAGAGAATATGTATATATATATATATAGTATTTAGTAATTAGTTATTTATTTCTTTTATTTTATTTTGTTTCTTTTAGGATTCTTAGATTGGCCAACGAAGCCATTAAAATTGTCAGGACAAGTTATACCAAACAGCTTGGGTTACTTAGACAACCCCAGACCAGACTCATTCTTCCAATTGACGGATGATCATTTTTGCCCATCAACAAATGGTGCTAGAAGGAGGGCCTGAATACGATTGATGGCACGTAGAAGTCACAAGACTCCTCCCCCACACACTCACTTCCCTATAGTAACAAGGAGTCATTTTGACAACAACGTTACCTCTCAAACAACAACTACCTCAAACAAAAATCCACAGATTACCGTTGAGCCAGTAACACCAAACCCTCAAGGGTCCAACATACAATAAATTGTTCTCCAGACACTTCTAAGGACACATGGTGTTTTGGCCTGTATTAGAAAACCTGGTCGGCCACTGATCAACGTGTAGATTTCTCTGATATCAAACAACAACTTGAAGGCATTGGTTTTCTCCTAAACCCCACAGATCCATATCACATCCCCACTTCTGCAGCTGGAGGATTTGGTATCCCACCTTCACCACCTCATTCATATCCTTCCTCTTCAGGAGAGGAGTCATCTAACGAAGGCAGTTCTTCATCTAAACCATATCAACCTTCGACACCACCTATGACCATGGAAAATCAAAACAATCCAGCTAGACCTTGGCTCGATCAAGATGTTGTGGCCATACCTGGACCCCAACACCCTTTGCATAAATACCTAGAGAAATGGCTACCTAAATTCGATCCAGACTCTAAGCAAATCACTGAGGATCACATAAAGAAATTCATGCTAGCCATTAGAATCTGAAGTGTAGAACATGAAGATGTAGTATGTAGACTCTTTCCTTATACATTTGAGGGCAATGCCTCTACATGGTATTTTTCCCAACAACCCCACACCATTGTATTCTAGGACAAATTCGAGTCTTGTTTCCTTGAAAAGTTCGGAGATGATAAATATCTCGAAGTCTTAGTCATGGAACTCTCCAGCTTAAATATGAACCCTAAGGAAAAAATAAAATATCTAACCAAAGGTTCCTCACATTAAAAAATTGAATCCTCGTTAATTCAATGCCCGCTGAAAATCTCATTGTCGCATATTACACCAAAGCCCTACACCAGAATGTAGCAATTTGGGTTAAAAGGTCTAAGAAGGCAACGTTATTGGAATCCTTCGAGGAGGAAAGACAAATTGAAAAAGATATTTTAAGCCTAAAATATAATCTTAGTAATGAGGTAGAGATTACCCCATCTTCTAAGAAGAAAATAGAAATTCTTCCTAGAACTCCCCAAACCAAAACTCAATCAGAGAGCTCAGATTTGGAAAGTTTACAAAAGGTCATCCAAAAATTATCAAATCAAGTCGTAGACTTAAGGATATCAACTGAAGAAGCATATTCAAGAAAAGGGACTTACAAACCCCCTTTTAGAAAACCTTTTCCCTCAAACTGGCCAAACCCAAACCCTAAAGGCCTGAATTTCGAAAGCTTACAATACTCTATATAGACAATCATTGAAGCACATGATAACTTAGTTCCCCCTGATATTTCTAAAGATGTGGCTGAAAAAGAAACAATCAAAGAAGAGGAATTGTCTCCCAATATCTTCAGGCATTTTTTTGACAATATATTTCAAGCTAATTTTGAAACTGTCCATCCTTACAATACCAAAAGTAAAACTCAGAATAAAACCTCTTCTGAAACAGGAAATAATGCATCTCAGAAACAGTTTAAACAAACTGAAACAAAATAGAATTCAGCAACCCCAAGTTTAGAATATGATTTGATCGAAGACCTAAAGAAACTTAGAGCTAATATTTTTTTTATGAAATTTTGAAATTTCCTTTTCTTCTGCAGAAAATGCTTCAGAACATTGCAGAAAATAGAAAAAACAACAATTTGAACAACAAGAAAATTGAGAAATTAGTCCTAAAACACCTCAAAAGGTCCCTACTAAAACAACACTATAACCCTCAGATAAAAGAGACCTCACTGTAAAAACTGTATCAAATGTAGATAAAGTAATTTCAGGGACAATGACTAAAAATCAACAAAGTTCTATTGTCAATACTCACAAAAATGTCCCACCTTTTTTATTAAATTTTGAAATTTTCAATAGAAATGTGCATAACTGCATGGTATATTATGGTGCATCGTCAAATGAATGGAATGAACACCTTTTTCGGTAACTTCATAGCTGAAACTTCCATCATCACTGATCCAGAACAACAGTCGGAACTCGTGACATGCACACAGTCAGCAGTTCTACCTAATGTGCCTAATATGGCCAATGAAGCTCACATATGGTCTCTCCTCTTTGATGGATCCAAATCTAAAAAAGGAGTTGGTGCAGGATGTGTGCTCATCAACCCAACAGGTAATAAAACTTTGATCGCTTGCCGACTAAAATTTGAATGTACAAACAACACCGCCGAATACGAAGCACTTTTGAAAGTACTAAAAAAGGTAGTAAATATGAATGTATAGAAATTAATGGTATTTGGTGATTTGGAAATTGTGGCCAGACAGGTAAGAAATTCCATACATTTCCTTTCACCACACCTGAAAAGTTATCAAGTCGAGGTATGGAATCTAATGCACAATTTTTTCGCATTTAACATTAAGTCCATTCCAATATTAAACAACTATGAGGCTAACTTGTTAGCTAACATCGCTTCCAAAATTTTGTCTGCAGAAGGTATTTCTCCAAACACATTTTCAATTGAGTTGTTGTTCATACCATCAGTCCCAGACAACGTCACTAACTGGAGAGTGTTCGATGATGATCAACAGATCATCAATTGTTTTCACATGGAGGACACTTTTCGAGGTGTGGTTATCGATGAGGGAACCCATGATGAAGATCTCCGCAATTTTACGGTAATATTGGACCCAAGGTCTCCCAAATCAACATCAAATCTAGTAAATTCTATCCCTAAATCCGTGGTAAGATTAGAAAATTTTTATGATTTTCATGACAAATTCAGGAAATCGGTAAATTGTAAAACAAATAGTTCTTCCTTGACCGATGAAAAAGTAAATCTAAGGACTAAAGATAATCCACAATGTATCAATATGGTAATGAGATGTTTCGAGCAAGAGAAGTCAGCCTTTATAAAATTGTTTAAATAATTCAAGGATGTCTTTGCTTGGACATACGATGATTTAAAAACTTTTGACCCTAACATTATACAACACATCATCCCCATGAAACCCTAGACTCAACCTTTTCAGTAGAAGCTGAGAAAGATGCACCCTAAACTCAAACCAACCATCTAGAAAGAACTAAACAAACTATTGAATGCAAAGATAATCTTCCTAGTAAGACACACACAATGGGTATCTAATGTTGTCCCTGTAAGGAAGAAAAGTGGCGAAATTAGACTCTACGTCGATTTTCGAAACTTAAACTGAGCGTCTATCAAAGACAATTATCTTGTTCCTCCAATGGAACAAATTATCCAACAAGTATCCTATTCTGAAAGATTGTCTCTACTCGACAGTTTTTCAGGGTACTACTAGGTCCTCATGTCTCCCCCAGAACAGTTGAAAACCACTTTTCGTACCCCATGGGGTACCTATGCCTATAGAAAGATGCCTTTTGGACTTATAAATGTCAGGGCCACTTTCCATAGAGTGATGGATATTGTTTTTCATGGTCTCATAAACCAATCCGTAGTGGTCTATCTCGATGACATCATTGTTTTATCCAAAAATAAGAGAGATCACTTATCCCATCTGAGATTTGTTCTACAACGATGCCACAAGTACGACATCTCTCTAAATCCTAAGAAGCCTATCTTTGTAGTGGAACAAGGAAAGTTGCTTGGATTCATAGTATCCAATGAAGGGATGATCATTGATCCCAAAAGAACTCAAGTCATTTCCGAGATTCCTCTCCCCTCCTCCAAAAAATCTATGCAATATTTCCTAGGTCAATTAAATTTTGTTAAAAGGTTTGTCCCAAGTTTCTCCGAAATGGTGAGGCCATTGAAAAGCTTAATAAAAAGGATGTTCAATATCATTGGGGACCATAGGAAATTCAAGCTTTTGACTCCATCAAAAAATCCATAGTGGAGGCTCCCTCCCTAATGAGCCCTAATTTTTCACAAGATTTCACTCTTTATACGTTCGCCTCTGATCAATCTTATGTTGTTGTGCTGACCCAAAAGAATGTTGAAAACAACGAAATTCCCATCGCCTTTATGAGTTCATCCTTCAAGGGAGAAGAGCTTAATTACCCAGCCATAGATCAACAGGTTCACACTGTTTTTAAAGAAGTAAAACATTTTCGATCATATCTACTGAAATCCAGAACTAAAGTCATTGTGCCTTACCCTGTTGTCAGAAACTTGCTATTACAAAAAGAAATGGATGAAAAATGGGCAAACTGGATGAAATCATTACAAGAGTATGACCTCGATATTACCCCTACAAAAAATTTTATAGGCAAAGGTCTATGTAAATTAGTGGTCGATTCAGTTGAAGAGCAGCAGGGTCAAATTAATGTTTTAACTGAAAATCAGCATGGTCAAAGTCAAATCTGTTGTGCACAAGATGTTTCTAATTCTTGGTTTGATGGCATTAAGTTTTATCTAACACACGGTTCTTCTCCTCGTCATCTTGATATGAAAAATAGAAGATAATTAAGACTAAAATCTTCACCTTTTCAGCTGGTAAATGGCATATTATTCCACAAAAATTTTGATGTAGTCCTTATGCGTCGTCTGGAAAGAGATGAAGCAGATAAAGTGTTATATAAATTTCATGCAGGAGAAGCTGGTGGGAACTTTGGTGGAGACACTACTGCTCACAAAGTATTAAGAGTAGGGTACTATTGGCCCACACTATTCAAATATGCCCATACATTATGTTGTAAATGAATAATCTGCCAAAAGTCTTCTGGATGAGTGCAAAAGGAAGCATTCCCGCTGCAACTTGTTTCAATAGATTTCCCTTTTCAACAATGGGGTGTTGACATCATTGGCCCTATCAACCGCACTTCCTCTCAGCGACATAAATACATCATTACAACGACGGACTATTTTACCAAATGGTCTGAGGCTGCACCATTAAAAGTGGTAAACATCGGTCAGGTAATATATTTGCTTAATTCAAACATCATTACTCAATTCAGTATTCGTGAATGTTTGGTCTTCGATAATGCTTCCTATTTTTCATCCCTCAATATGAGTGCCTTTGCTTTAGAAAAATGGATCCAACTAAAATATTCTGTCAACTATTATCCCCAAGGAAACGTTTTAGCATAATTGATAAACAAAAACCTGATCAAAATCATCAAGAGGATAGTTTCCAAAAACCACAAAAATTGGCACAACACACTTTTTAATGCAATCTAGGCTAATAGGGTGACTCCAAAAATTGTTGTTGGTAATTCCCCTTTCTTTCTTGTTTATGGAAGAGAAGCAATTTTCCCTCCTCGTGTCCTCCTTCCCTCGCTACAATTATCACAGAAAGTTCAGGAAGAGAATTTCCCTCCTCTTGAAAGTCGCATTAATGCTTTATTGAAATTAGAGGAACTGAGAACACGAGGGAAAGAAATATTGAATCAACATCAATGTATTATTAAAATCCAGTTTGATTCAAGTTCTGCCTCGGACAGGAATTTCGAGGTGGGAGATTTAGTGCTCAAATGGGATAAACCTCATGAAGGAAAAGGGGAACATTCCAAGTTCCAAAATTTATGGTTAGGGCCCTTCTTGGTTGCTGATAAACTAGGTCCCAGCTCTTTCCGCCTACAGAATTTAGAGGGGCATCCAGACACCTTCCCAGTGAATGGTCAAGCCCTCAAAAGGTATTTTTCATGATGATTCCTAGATGCATCTTTTGTACATATTTTTTTGTTGTTTTGTTTTCTGGTTTTTGCTACTTTGATTTTCTTTTATTGTTTGTTTTTATCACTTTCTAGATAAAACATGTCTATATCACAGTTTAGTTCAAAAAAGGAAAACATAATGTGTCATCTTAAAACAGCTGTCAAGGACTGTCAGAGCGTCAACTGTTGTAATTTCCTAAAACACAGACTATCTAAAGAGGTTTTTCTATTCAGAATTGATTTCATGGTTTCACTTTGCAATTATGAGCAGACACGACTATGATTAAAATCTCTTTACATTGTCCCTGATTTTAAGAAAGAGAAACAAGGATGCCTTCTTGTCCTCGAAATATTAGTTTCATCAGTAAACTATTTTCAAATCATAATGAAGGTTATCAAGAAAAATAAATAAAAATTAATAGTCTGGAAAATAACAAGTGTTGTAAAAACCAAGATTTTTCAGCGTCACCCCGCTCTCCTGAATGTCTTTAAATTTATATCAGATTGTGAATAAATTCTCGAGAGTTGTGGGAAGTGTTTGTAAACCCATAGGGATACTGAACAGGTCTACTGGCAGTAGGTAAATGCATGGATGATGCCAAGACAACTTCGTCGGGGTACTGAACAGGCCCACTAGCAGCGAAGCAATGTTGGGTTCAAGAAAAATTCTCAGGTATAAATTTGGATATTGGTAATAAGAATCCTGTATTTTGAATTGAAATTTCTTAGACAGGATAGAGGCATCAGAGTGGGTTAATTGACATCCCTTTTGAGGCTATGGATGTCTGCTGGCAGCAGTGGCCCTATCAGTAGTATCGAAGCCATTGACTTGAACATCATGGCTCTCATTTTAAAAAAACATTTGTCACCAGATTTCATTTTAACAAAAGGATATCTGAAGTTGGATCGTGTAATGATTGTCGAGATGCTTGATGCCCTTCAGTTGTTCTTTGATTTGCAATCATTCTAACAATCCTAAACTAAACTCGTTGGTGATACAAAGATAACTACTTCTCCTAGCAAGTCACCATTGTTGGCAGCCCCACAATATTTTCAATTCTTAAAGAAATGAATCATAAATTTTATAGATGCCTCCACTTAAACATATGAACATTACTACTTGAAAGATGAGTCTTGGGCTATAAAAGTTTTTTATTTTTCCTAGTTCTCATTTTCATGCTTCGTTCATGACTGAAAGCATGAACGAAGCATTGAAACTTTTGAATTTATTACATTTGAATTTAAGGTTTATTTCCCTAGGAGAATAAATGTTCATATAAACCTTTTTAAGGATGATATTTTGCTTTAAGCACTATCTCATGTCAATAAAATGTTTTTTTTTTTAATTTCTCATTGTTATAAGGTCTACTTTGTACATTTGAATGATACACAGAGAATTGATTGATGTTAGGCAATGAGTTTGTTCCATGTATGATTCTTGGTAAATCCTTTCTATGGTCGTTATGTTGTGATTTGTCAAACACCTCTATTCTTAACCTTATGATGAGCATATGGTCGTATTTTGTACTCTGTTGATAGTGGAAGTTTGAAAATGACATGTCCATTATTTCAAGTTAAGTCTCGGGATTTGTTCTGTACCCTTAGCGATTCATTACACAAATGCCCGATTCTCTTATGAAACCCCTTATTCCTCCATTTAATTCGCGCAAGGGTTTTATTTCATTGGTTTTATCCCTGATTATTCCTGTTTTGTAAAACCCCTCTTGCTTGTAGTGGATTATGTTGCCTCTGTGACTGCTTGTCTGTTTCCACATGGCCCCTGTTGTCCGTATCAAACCAAATGGCTCGCAAACCCTTTTCCTGTATGACGATGCAAGGGAAGACCTCAAGGGTCAAAGCTGGCTCAAATTTCTTGAGAAATTTCAAGGTTACAATTTGCAAGTGGCCCAAGAATTTGCCCTCTCTTTCGATGGATGTCGAGCCAAAGTAGGTGACATTCAAGTTGAAATCACCGAGGAGTTTTTAATCCAGGAAATAGGTCTTCCCCTTAGTGGGAAAAAATGGTTTAAAAATTCCAAGGTAGAGGAGGTGCCATGGATTTTTTTCTTTACCTCTTGGAAGATCCAATGATGTGATAAAGGTATGCCTATATCTCTGTTAAAAACTAGGTGGCACAGTTTATTGGAAATCTTGAGACAGTTCGTTACATGCGAGGGTCGCTTTGGCCTCGTTTTTCTGTATATCATAAGACTGTTAATGAACTTCATCGATTTCCAATTGAACATGCCTTTCTTTTTATTGAGAAGTATATATAAGATGGCCAAGAGGTATAAGAGACAATGTTTGAATTTCAGTTTATTTCATCATGGATTGATAACGATGTTATTAGTCCATCATTTAAAATTGCAGGGCGACGATTGGGACACTTTTCGATCTTGAAATGGCTTTGTTACACCTAGCCCCGTAGAGGTTGATAAGCCCATGTTAGAATAAACCCCAATCCCTTCCATTGATAGAACAGTCTCCTCATTCAAACAACCCTATGATAAGGTCGCGCTTGATGATCCTATGAGCAACAAGATGTTGATCCAAGATCCTCTGAATTTCATGACCATGAACAATACACTTTCCCTAACACCTTTGCAAAAACCACGAACAGGCCCTCACGCAAACTGTCTAAAAATGACTCGGATGTAGAGTTTAAAAACAAAAGGCAGGGAGATTAGTTTCTAGGAGCCTACAAAATAAATCAAAGTCTCATATGAGCTCGATCAAAGTGATCGAGTTCCATGAGAGCTCTGATTCTGAGATCGATAAATTCTTGGCAAAAGAAGACCCAAATTACCTCAAACCAGATCTCAGCCATGTTGGACACACCTACCACACTTAGAGGGGGGGTGAATGAGTGTGGGGCTCTTTTTCCTAAAACTTCCCTCTTGCACAAAACTTATCAATTAGCATTCAACATTTATTCATTACTCATTGTTTTCATTTATAACCAGTTAGATGTAGGCACATATCAGCAACATATATCAGCAATATATCATCAACAAGTCATCATCATAATGGACACAAAAAACACAAGATGTATGTGCAATTTTCTTTTTATTATGGACTACAATCCTTAGGTTTATCAGCAACAACTAAATAGATTACAACTCTATAAGAGCACAAACTCTATATGCAAGACTCAGCTTACATTCTCAGCACCAACTGAGATGAGGAAACAATCCTCAACAGATATCAATCTGTCAACAGTTA
>JASDQU010105429.1:123415-138094 GCA_032191745.1 Picea mariana | reverse complement strand
TAGGGTTAACCACTTTCCATGAATACAAAGTTCTCAAATACTTTATCATTTAAATATTCCTTCTTGATTTTGTCACTTTACTTTATCATTTAAATAATCCATCTTGATTTTGTCAGTTTACTTTATCATTTAAATAATGATATCTTCTTTTCAAGCACTTTTACTTCTTTGACCTTTTGGGGCTTCAAGCCATCATATGGGGGTCCTCCAACTTCATAAGTCCATAACTCTGAAACCGTGAGGAGTTATGTGACATTCCACATACCGTCGGAAATGGCATGTCAAGCACCATCCATCTAGGATAGTTTCACCAAAAACTTCATTGATCTTCATCTCATTATTCCACATGAAAGCATGGTTCCTCCAACCATTCTTCTAGGATAACTCATTCCGTAAAGCATCTTCCCGTGAGGGCTTTGACCATAAGGGGACGACTTTGGAGTTCATCCATTTGTGCACCTTCTGAACCATGATAAGACACTAATGATTCATCTTTGCATAGATTGGTTTCCACTTGGACATATATCATTCTCATCAAGGGCATCATATTAATCAATTACTTGACATCAATTAATGAAATCAATCAAACCAAACCATTTACATATGATCCAACAATCTCCCAAATAATCAAACCATTGACATCAATGACAACATGATCCAACAAGCCAGACCTACGATTTCGTAGACAATCTGCCACTATGCCTGAAGAATAGCGAAGGCTTTCCATGGATTAAACTCGATAAAAAACCCATAGACAATAGTGGTATAATTCTGACACACGACCATGGATATCCTCAAACAACTGTTCCATATCCATAGTATGAGGTTTGTTTGTTTTGGATCGACAAATATTACACAGATATACCTTCCCTTCAACTGCAGATCAAAACCCTCACCACTCATATCGACTCATTAATGAGTGAAAATCACAGACTAAAGTTTAGTGCTCAGAGGCAAAGGAAGCGCTTGAAAAGGACTAGAAACGTAATAATAAAGAATACTGAGTGTGTTACAACAGTTGTTAACTCTGAGGTCTTATGAGTCAAATTTAGCATGCAGTTAAGAGGTAAAGATTTGTTTGTTTATCTTAGTTGTATTTTTTTAGTTTTTCTATTAATATAAAGTTAATTAGATTTATGTTGTTTAAAATAAAACTAACTACATAATCAATGGATTTTCTAGCCAGTCTATTCTCATTCGAAAATTGTGGAAATTATTGGTTAGATTAATATCTAAACTCCTTTATTTTTGTTTTTCCTTTCAAGATATCGTGTAGCTGGTGGTGATCTGATGATATGGCCCATTATTTATCTTATTAGCCATTTCTTTGGCTCATCTTTTGTAAACAGAAACAAGCTTTTTATAGTTTTGAGAGATACTATGTGATATGGAGTGGCTCTGTTACCCTCTATTTTGTAATTAGTAAATCATTTTGAGATTTAATCTTATCCCACAAGACAAGATGTTTATATTGATTGAACTCTTTAAATACAAGAGATTTTTGTAATGAAGGCATCCTCGCCTGGGGCAGAAGATGGATGTTTGATTTACAGACTTTAATGGAACAACAATGCACATTTCGGCTTTAGCTTCTTGTGGATGGTGTCTTCATTTAAGTTTTGTTTATCCTGATATGATAATAGGTTTTGAGATATTTAGTCTTCATGATTTATTATGTTATTGGGATAATTCCTTTATAAATGTTGTCCATAAATAATGCTTCAGATATTAATCGTGTGATCATCTATTCAACTTCAATTACAAGATTTCTCCTTTAATTTTTGTTGAAATAATAAATGCAAGGATGTTTGCTAACATATTTTTCTTAATGTAATTACTTGCAATCATGATATCAAAGTAACTATTGGTATCATTCTTTCTGTTATTAAAATTTAACTGCCAACGTAATTATTCTGCATTTATTAGGAACAGACTTAAGGTTCATTGCAGGTTTCTCTCTTGGACTAGGTAGTTAAATGTTTTCTGATCGCACAGATTTTTGGATGCATATCATCATCTCGCTAAAATGTTAGCTCAATTTCATTTTTCTGCTATTTTTTTATCATTGAAATTCGAACGTAAAGTTTGGATTTTGACTATCTATTCTTTTCCATTTTATAACATTTTCTTCCATTTGTTTAAGACTTATAAAAGAAAAAATCAAAAATATTTTTATGTGCTTTCTTTATCTGCTTCTTTAGAGCAGTCATTTTCACATTGAATTTAGTAAGTTTAGATTAAAACTTGCAGCCTATAAATAATGTATATAAATGAAATGTATCTATATTTTGCTTAAATACACCTATTATAGTCACATTAGAGCATATGTACACACACACACACACACACACACACACACACATATATATAGTACTTAGTAATTACTTATTTATTTCTTTTCTATTCTTTTGTTTCTTTTAGGATTCTTAGATTGGCCAACGGAGCCATTAAACCCATTAGGACGAGTTATACCAAACGGCTTGGGTTACTTAGACAACCTCGGACCGGACTCGTTCTTCCAATTGACGAATGGTGCCTCATATTTGGGATGCCAACTCAATCTACAGATTTGAAAGCGAGGTCCTGGTTGGGAAAGGTAGAATGAGGAAAGTGAAATGTACTAATTAAATGGTAGATGATATATATACTCATTTTCATTATTAATTTGTATATGCATTGTACTTATTTAAATTTTATTCTTCCATCAATTAATAATCTTTATTGTTAGTAATTTTTATTAATCTTTTTTAATACAATTGGTCGAGAGTGGGATGCACTACATTTATATGTCGCAAACAATCTTGATTGGATGAAGGTATGGATAGATCTATGTATACAATCATGTAATGGTAGGTTATCATGGGAAGGGGTGATTGCATTGCTTAAAGAAGGTCATTGTAATCAAGATACCAATCTTTCTTAGAGGGAAATTGATTTAGCATATGGTGTAAAGGATAAACAAGCAAGCATATAATTCACCCACATCATGTTTAAGTTATTTTATATTATATTAATCTGTGTGATTTGATTTTCTTGTGAATTTTTACTAAGTCTAAATATGTTTACTAAGTCTAAAATTCTACATTGTGAATTTTGAATTTTTACATTTTTGTGCATCTATATATGAGTCACCCATTACTTGGAGCTTATCAATTCATCTATCCAAAGTAGATTTTAGCAAATGGTATAAGGCCTTGAATTCCCATTGTTTTGTTGTTCCTCTTCCTATATTACCTTTTACCTTAAATCTGTGTGTCTCTGAAAGATATAAAATGAAGCCAATCCCAATGATATAATTTGGGCCTTGACATGCTCCATCGAAATATTCCCAAGCTAAATACTTGTCCACATGTATATCTTATAGAATTATTTGTGGTTTAACCTTTGGAATAACCTTATAAAATGATCAAAATAAATCATTAATCTAGGTAGATACTTGAAAAGTAGGCATCATCTTCTCTTCAAACAAAATAGAGTTTCTAGCTATTTATATTCCCCAGAGGACCGTAAATGGGATTTCCCTAAATCACTTTAGATATTTCTAAGTAAACCAAACATTAAGACATGTATATATGGATTCACATTTCCAAATGTTCTGGATACCCAAAATCTTCCCAACCTAAACCCATACGTTCTAAGAAAAATTGTAGTGCAAGAACTAATGTAAAGTGTTTTCTTCACTACACGTGCAAACTAAAAAAATAATTGGACCTACTCTTTTTCTTTTCTAGAGAAATTCCCATGTGAAAAATTTATGTTTCAATATGAGCCACATAAAAGCTTACATTTGGGAGGTACCTTAACTCCTTCCACCACAATTTATCATCACCTGGTCCTGGTCCAAAAAGAGATGAGAATCCAAGATTAGGGGTATAATTTCCCCATGCTCTATTTATAGCCTAGATTAATTCATTTGGGGAATTGTTCAATCTTATATGTGTCATCTTAATTTCTGCTAAAAAATGATCCCACCGTTGGGCCAAATTTTCTTCTAGACCAATATCGACTGCCTTTTGTTGATATAGAAGATAGTTTAAGATATTTAATATAACACGATGAGGATAAATACTCCTAAATTTTTAAAGAGGTGGTACTCCTCTATCAATATTTCATATTTTACAAAAGAAGACTACAAAAGACTAGGTTTTCAGAAAATAAATATTCACGTGAAAAGAAAACCTGAGAGAGGGCCATGATTATTGAGGAAATGAATAATCACAATATAATACAAGACATTAAACCATAAGGATAAGGAATCTAAGAAGATAGCATTTCCATCATAGCATGATCAAAATAACACATCATTGGAAACATATCTCACATTCACAAAAAACTTGACATGATTATTGCATTAGACTCAAAAACTATTTTGTTGGACAATACATTTGAAACATCATGCTTTAAAATCAAATTATGAGAAATCAGTAATGTAAAGCCCCGAATAGTTCTCCGGGGATCCTAAAAAAATGTACAATTTTTTGTATTAAAACAGTAATGTCTGAAATGTTCATGAAAAGTAAAAGACATTTGTCCTTCAAAGAGGACTGTGATTGGGCTCCCGCGGACCATGAAATTAAAGAAATACATGAAAGACAGAAATGAAAAACAATTAGGGTTCAGCCTTTGATTTTCAAAAATTATGAAACAAGAAAGGATGGGTGACTACCAACTGAGAAAAAAAAAATGTGATTACTTGAATTACTATGATGGAAGGAGGGATCTCATTGTTTGCTTGTTGAGGTGCTTTTTGTATATTTTTCGACTGGAGGTTTTGTGGAAGTTGTAACTAAATTTGGTTGATCTGGCTCAGTTATATTTATTAATGCTTTATTTAACCATACTTTGATATACTCATGCATGGGAGCAACCATTGTGTCATGTTTAATATTATCATCGAACAATTATTTCTTAATATCTCTAATATCAAAATTGAGTTGGTGGAACATGTCTTCAACCTCATCATTCTTGTTTACATAACAAATCAACCACTTTTCTACTTCCTCTTCCGAGTATTTAGTTATTTCGTTAAATTCATTTTCCCATGCAACTTTCAAGGTATCCAAATATTCTTGTAATTTATCCTTAGAGAGTAGAATTTAATCCATTATCAAATGTGGGCCTTTCAACTCTTTTGTCAAATCAACAAGTTGTAGAAATAAATCACCCCTTTTTCAATTTATGGTATCACACTTATCAAGTAATTCTTTTAAACATTGAATCATTTTTAACCATCCAAAATTAATATGCCTTAACCTAATTTTTAAGGGGAGATTTTGTTCTCTCCTTTTCTTGTCATTCATATTAGATAGTTTAGAAAAGAATGTTCCACCAACTTCTTGGTATATTTTTTTATTGTTATCTAGGTCCTTTTGGACATATTCTTTGAAATTTGTAATCCTTGAAGAGAGTATAGTAGAAGTAGTACCTAGTTCCCATATCTCAAAGATTTAAGATATTATATTTTTTATGTTCTCTCCAATGTATTGTCGGATGGCCATCAATAATTTTGAATCACCCCTTGTCTTGTAAATATATTATGGAATGTCTTCCAAAGTATTGAGAGTTTGGATGGCAAAAATTGGATCGACAAATAGAGAATTCAATAGTAAGGCATTCTCCCTTTCTTTTATTTTTTCTTTCAATATTTGATTTTCTATTTCAAGTTCACCAATTGAGGACTTGAGTGCTTCTCTTCTTGCTTCATGAAATTGCATGATCAAATATTGAGGGTTTTACCCCATGTATATCAATTTCATATTTCCATTTCTCAACAAGCTTTTTATTTTTAAGATTTATTTTTTAAATCAACATTTTTTTAGATTCCTTGTTGAAAATAGTTGTAACAACCCCCTTTATAAACCTATGATTATGTATAATTAACCATGAATTATGGTTTCCATGCAATGGCATAAAAACATTCTAAATGTACTATTGTTTGATTTAAAACTCCAACCAGCTAACTATGGGGTGAATCCTTGAAAGTATTGGCCATGATACCACTAGAGGAGAGAGTGAGGAAGCTTATGGAGGGGCTTCATTATGCCCTGACTAGGTAACCAAAGCTTTTCTATTGAGGTATGTAATTTGGGAATATTTAGATATTCCCTTTAACTCTGATTTCAAGAAAAATAGGCTAATGAGGAAGGGATGGTGGTTGAACAACCAACCACACTCAATGAATGTAGGTATGGGAAGACCTAGCTAGGACAACAAAAACTTACAGCTAGGGGTACCATCGAGTACCATATCACACTTTCCAAGTTGAACCATGGGGAAACTAAGTTCCTTCTAATAAAAGGAAGAGAAAATGTCGAGAACCGTCCTGTCAGAGGGCATTCCATAAAATAATGCACAAGTGTGTGCATATTGGACTTTTTTTTGAGAAGGAAAAAGTGTGTGTGTGCAAGAGAGAGAAGAAGAGCTCTGATTTTTTAGGTCTAAGGAAAAGACCGATAGAAAAGGATTGATATGAGGGCTTGGATCCCAACCTGAGCTATGAAGGGTGAAAAATTTATCTTGGGAAAGCATATGATAAACCTCGTAGAGGAACTAAGCCAGGTGGGTATGATAAAATCTTAAATAAGAGTACTAGTGTGAAGGAAAGTAACCTTCACCTATCAATCTCCTTAAGAATTTGAGAGAGACTCCCTGGTGGTATCATGGATTGGAACAGGGGTGGCCAGAGTGGTAATAATGAATGCATATCAACCTATGGTTGGGTGTAAAGGAATACACCCATGGTTAGTTGGATGGATAAAACATGTAAACATATAAGTATCTCCAACGTCTGTGTAATTGAATTGAAATGTATGGTTGGATGTCTATAATTGTGCTCTAAATGTGCATGAGTGATTTATGATATTGATGCTTGTTCAATCGATAAATTCTTGCCTTTGGATGAATATATGATAGTGATTATGGAATGTGCCTTGCACAACTGAATATGAGCATCCTGTAATGATTCTAAGATAAAGAAAATGAACTTGATTTCATGGGTTATGTGTGCACATGGATTCATCGTCGTAATGGGTTTCCTGTGAAAGGAAACTAGATTCATAAGTAAATAAATGAATTTAAAATGTTGATTATGAGTGATGAGGCTTAGCAACCATTGATTTTTGAACTGTAGTAAATCTCATCCATCCAAAGATGGGATGGTTACCCATCACAAATCCTTGTAGATCAACGCAAAAGTGGTGGTCGTTGGATTAGAGAATGGTTGAATTCTAATCATTGGTATGATATGTAAATCTTAGGAGGAAGTTTAGAGTCCTGACATACTGAAGCAATGAACCTCAGAAGGAATCTAAGTCCAAACCCCTTTCGAAGTCCCAAAATGTCAATGTCTAGGGACCAGGGTTCTAGCCCCTAGATTGCATACCTTTAATTATTAGTGTAAGCATGAGAGATAAAGGGTGATGTCATGAATGATTTTTTGTGCCATCTTGTCAGACGTGAGGTCAAGAGATTGACACTTTTCAACGTTTGAATCACTGGCAAGTCAAGTGTGGACCCCAGTTAGGCTTAATATTTCAGAAGAGAACCTTAAAACCTAAGTTGTCAGATATGGGGAGCCAACATATCTAAGCCGTAGATCTTGTGGTGAATTTCAAGGGTCGTAACCCTATGATTAATGGTCCTTAATCATCTTGTAATCCCCGGATGATGTACCTCAGGAAGTTTCAGGTTGCAAGGGACCGTTAAAGAGCCGCGATCCCAATACCCATGGTTACCTGACAGTTACATGTGTCATCCTTAATATTTCACACAAGGGATAGATACCACCGTCAATATTAATAATAGATCTAATCTGGACCGTTGCTCTCATTTAAAAAATCCCAAATTTTTTCATGGACCACCACAGAACTTGGAGTGTGTTAGAAACTTACGCTCTACATGTCATCTCGTGAGAGTAATATCACGTCAGCATGACATATCTCAGTGTTAGAATCTTGAGACATATTAGACTTCCCAACATACAATAACTCATCAAGTTCCAAGATCCATCGAGACAAGAACCATCAATCCATGGATTGATGAGCTAATCTCCATCATCTGATCCTTTAGGCTGCTACAACGCCAAGAGAGTCACGACAGTGATGTGTTGCACTATGAATGGCCCACATGTCATGTTGTGGGAGGGACACATGTCACACATTGGTGGCTCCATGTGTCACAATGATTTGGCATATTTGGATGAAGGTATAGGTGGAAAATGAGCACCATGTGTCGAGTGATACGAGCGCCATGTGTCATGCCAAGTCATACAGTGCCATGATGTGTCATATCACATGTATGCCACATAGATTATATGTGTCGATGGTAGGCCACCTTGGATGTAGAGGATTTTGTTTGGCATATAAGGCCTCAACCATTGGATCTAAACCATGAGAGATCCAAGTCATCGATTTAGTAAGGGGGCTCTAGTACCTTGGAGTCTCGAGGTCCTGATGGACGATGTAAAGTTGATCGTATATTTCTAGATCATGGATCAAATGAGACCATTGATCTTCCCTACAACTAAACTCAACCCTTTTTGTGGGCCCTCGCAGAACCTAGAGTACGTTAAAACCCATCCTTCAGGCCGCATCACCTCTAGTATGGGATAATTACATTAGTCAGAGCCCAACGTATCGTGATGTCGGACCCGCGGGCATATTACATCCTCCCAAATTACCAAGACTCGCCACAGTCTGAGATACGCCACAACTATGGTCATCGACCTATTGATTAATGATCTTATCCTAACCATCCATTCTCATAAGATGGAAACACGAACTGCGGTCCATGTGTGATATGGGGAAAGTGCCATGTGTCGTGTTGATCTAGCATATCTAGACAAAGCTCCATGGGGAAGTTAGCATCGCGTGTCACGCTAGGTGATGGGCGATGAGATAACCATGTTTCATGTTATGGGGTGGTTTGTGGAAGTGCCACATGTACAAGATTGTAGCTAGTCTCAGATTGGGCATTTTTGGGATATGCAAAGAGTAGAAGAGTTGAGGATCGACACCTGGATGTCCCGGTAGACAGGTGTCAACAACTAATGATATCGGGTCTCGGGTGAATGTGTATTCAGTGCTATGACATGGTAGCACCACATCAGATGGCATGGGTGATGTGTCTGCCACATGGTAGTATGAAGGCATTTGGCCAATGAAGGCCCTAAAACTTCAAAGGGCCATAAATTTTGATCCAGAGATCTGTTTTGAGAAAATGTACAGTCGCTAGAAATCTCTTGATGAGAAGAAGATGATTGTGTCCTTTTTAAATGTATTTGAGAAGGTTCAGGAAAGGGAAAAAATAATACCCCATCTCTTAAAAGGGCACTTAGGGGGTTGGGTGTCTTATAGGTGGTATCATAGGATGGTTCAAACCATAGGCTTGGATGGGCCAGAGATCAATCACAGGATTGGTATATTAAGGCTAATATGATCATGTTGGAAATATTTTTCTCTGCGTTAAATGTTTTTTTATTATCTGCACAAGTTCCTTGAGAAGAAGGACTACACATTGAAATCTTTTTTAGGGATTTCTTGCAATAGAAGAATTGTTGTTTCTTGATAGAATGATAGATTCTCCTACAAGAATGGGAATACACTAATAATCATTAATGGTTGAATCTGAATGTGAAGGACTAAAAATGGAAAGACTTTGTTAATATTTCCTTGGGTTCAAAGAATGGAGGAACTGTTCATGGTAATCTTTCTTGTAATGATGGGTTGTTGAAGCCCTAGAAATTATGATTGATGCTGAGAAAAAAAGTGGGCAAGTTAAGCCTTGAATGTATAATTTCTCGTGTTTAGAGGACTAATGGGAAAATTTGTAAGGTCATTTTATTTGACCTACAATGAATGAAACTGGTTGTTGAAATAACCTAGTTAAGAAAAGAAAAATGAGTTCTTTGAACTAATGATAGTCCTCATAAAAGAGGCAAAATGGCATGAACATATGAGCTAGTTTATGAGCTCATGGATATACAAAAATGTGTACTTGTATATTGACATGAGCACTTGTTATGCATGGAAATGTAAGATGTGGATATGTTGTAATGCATATAATAGTGAGTAAGCATGTGTGAACGTGCAACTATACATGATAAAAACTTGTGGTAGGTTGTAAAGTATGTCCTATTGATGGGTCATTTGGTCAATAATGACCTAATGTCAGCAGGAAAAGTAACAACATAAATGAAATGCTGACAAAGTTGTTTCCTATTGCCTTATGAAGCTAGGGATTTAATGATTACATGAGATATTTCTACTAGGTATGATAAAGGAAGTGCTAGAGCATTCCTCGATGACCAATGAGTCAGACTAACATCCAAAGGTGAATGGTAGTCATATGAATATGGATTGGTATGATAAGAAATGATTTCTTTGGTAAAGGTCTATTGACCAAGAATGGGTTGAATCATGAAAGGAAGTTGAACTTGGGAATTTTATAACCCTCAGTAATGTTGTAATTACCTACTTATATTTTGTGAATTATGGATTGCTCTTGTAACAAAAGGGAAAGAGTGGTTTCTTGTTGGTTTTTTCCATGAAAAGAAGGCAACATAATCAGGAATATGTCTACGAGACTTGTCATGTGATTGGATATAAAATGTCAACAAAAAAGGTTGACATTAAAGATCAAATAAATGATTAGGAATAATATAATAATGTGCAAGTGATGCACATGTATAGTGTATATGCATACTAAACAGAATGATGTGACTACTTAAGTAAGAGGATAGTAAGGCAAGGAGTGTGTTTTTCTGGACTGAATAATGCTTGGGATGCATGGTTCACCCTATGTTGGAGGGTCTAATTACCTCAATGGAATAATAACTTGAGGATAATGTGTTCCACGTCCTCAGGAAAAAGCTAATGTAATTTTTTGAAAGAATAAATGAACAGGAATGCTCTATTGTCATGTTAGAAGGAAATATGATTAAGCCTTTGAGGGTTGCACGGGAGTGATTGCAAACAATCATGAGATAAATGGTTTTAAAGTAAATATGCATGAGAACTATAAAGTGTGGCTATGGTAGACACACATAAACTCATGTGGATGCATGTAGTTAAGTGCATGAAAGAACAAGTTGAATATAAACTGATAATAATAATGTGCATATGTGAATGCAAGTTGATGAAGTAAATGTACATGTTTAAATGAAATATATGAATGCATAATGGGAATACATGCCTATATTCCTTATGGAATATTGGTTAAATCCATGGACTGATGAAGTTGAGGCCGACTCGAGGTTGAGGTCACCTCAGGTAGTGATGAATATGTAACAATAAAATATGCATGTTGAAGAAGTTCCATGTGAAGGAACTATGTAAAGAACTTTGTCATGAGAGCATAGCTATAACCTTAATGACTATTGAGAATTAGACAATGGGTTGCAAATCTTATCTGTATAATAATCATGGATTACATTTTAAAATATAATTCATGCAAAGGAGACATGCAAAGGGATGATGACCAATCTGATTTCTAGTTGAGAAATGTGTAGGAGGCACTTAATTTATGAGTGAGCCTTGATGTTGTAGCATGTTAAATTATCTATGAAAGTCAATATGAAACTTGGCTCAAAATTTCTCAAGGAATAGAGCAGGAAAGTCCTAAGAGGGGCAGATTGCATAAGCAAAGAAGGAGAAAAGGATGATACTTTTATCACTTTCAAATTCTGAATTTTTGAGACTAAATTGTATACTTTAAAAGAACAGTTGTGGAAATAAATATAGCTGGTAAATGACAGAAGAATTAATAAATATGTTAAATAATGAGCTTGGTTAATTCATACTGTGTGAAGGCAATGAGGCCTTGGAAAATGATTAAGCCATACTAAAAGTCACGGGTTATGTAGAAGGAGTTGGACATAGGAAAGAGTTACTTAAATCCTTTCTTGTTAACTATTGTGTTTTCTTTGGGATGAGAAACTAATATGTTCATGCATGTAATTGTTTTGGCATCAGAATGTTGACAGTTGTATGACTATAGAGACAGATGGAAATTTTTTATTTTTCTTGCACTCATGAAAATATTGAGGGAAATGTGATAGAGTGCATATAGATATGCTCAAACATATCTGAATTTTTTTTGTTGAATTAGATGATGTGGCACATGCATTTTTAATTTACATGACAATTGATGTAAACTTTGAATATGATGGTGCATGTTATGTGTAGTAAATGATTGGAGTTGCTGGGAAAGGACAATTGTCAATGATGGAAATCATCAAGAAGTTTAAATGCAATAAGGATATTGATAAGATATTGATGAAGGGACATTGGGAGTTCCCATGAAAGCACCACTAGTGAGGTAATATCAAAGAAGGTGTTGGCAGCCAGAACATGTATAAAAGTGTTCATGCTTGTGTGGCATAAAGTGTGAAGGGATTGGGTAAGAATTCCTTCAAAAATGATTTATTATTTTAATGATATGTAATGGAATTTGAGTGGTTGTTGGATGCCATTGATACCCAAGAAGGGTATGATGTAGGAAAGGAACCTGAAGGATAGAGAAAGAAGCCTCTAGTAGCCAAGGATGATTGAGATCCTTGCGAGAAAATTCCTGAACAAAGTGTCATGAATACTTTGAACAATCAGGAATGATTGGGAACAAGAGTACTCATAAAAAACACATTGATTAATGCATCGAGGAAATGCATGCTTGCATAAGTGGGAGGGTATAGGATTGTCCATTATGGAAGAGGGATATTCCAACATTCTACTAGACTTAAATAATGGTAAAGAGATAAATTGGGTGTCCATAAATATTGGCACCCTGGTTACCAATGACGAAATAATGCTTGAATGCATTCATGTGAAGCTTTTAGTCTCATTAGTGTGTTGATTTGAGGCTTTGATAAACTCAAAGCAGGAGGAACATACATGTTGCAATAATGAATGTGGATAAAGAATCCATGTGGTGAGAGGTTGGTTGAGACCCAACACACCATGGAAAGAGTACCTAATATGAAATGTTGTAATCTAAAAATCAATGCAAGGGTGCATTGTGTGTGAATGTGGCCATGGGCATTAGCACATTGGTTAAATTCACTTAATGTTGAATTGCATTTGGAAAGGTTTTATATGATGAAATTATTCATGTATAAGGAATGATATTTCCTTTTTCTTTATGTCATTTAATAGATAAAATTGATGTGATTGTTAGTATGCATAATTTAATAATTTCTTGTGTTGCCATTGTAAAGGTGCAACGCAAATATTTGTGCATGGGAAACTAAAAAATTGTTTGGTTGATTGAAGTTGAAATTGTAGGAAGAAGGGTCTTGGATATGGAAGTGTTGTAAGTCCATAAGGAAGAGCAATGCCTATTGGTTATAAAAGAGACAAACTATTATGAGAAGGGAAATCTCATACTTGTGGAATATGGTTCCTATATGGAACATTTCTGAAAATGGGAATGTGAAAATAAGAAATATGTGGGTAACAGATTTGAAAGAAATTTGATTGAAATTGATGATGTGTCTCACAATTATTGTATGCATGTGATACATGTGAGATAACATATGTTTCCTAGAGGGACAGGTAATGGTTGTCCATCTTGGAAAGCATGTAAAAAGGTTACTATTGTTACATGAGAACCTTGTGATAAGCCATGATCAACATAAAATAATATAGTATTGAGGTAACATGGCCCAACGGGACACCTTGAAAAATAAATTCAAAGGGATGTCTTGGCTATAAGACTCAATGAAGTCTCAGAAAATATTCTTGTGCAAGAAATCCTTGGAAATGCAAGATGGATCACCCGAGGTACTATATAGCAGATAAGGGGATGTCTGAGCTTGGGCCTGGAGGGTAAGTGACCGCAAGGAAGAGGATACTTCGATAATTATTGTAAATTATTGTTTGGGATCATGCACACAATGGTTATGTCAAAGGGAAGATAGTGAGTCGAGTGAATATGACAGCCATGTGGACACGAATCCATGAAATACACGAATAATTTTTTTGTTAATATGTAAATTCTTCCTCTTGAATTATGGACAACAATAAAAATTTTATGCATAAAATTGTGATTTAACATACTTGTTATTTGAAATTGTTGTAGGCATGTGCTAAATGCCAAGAGCCTGGGAAGGGACCCGAACAAAAAGAGGAACAACATTGCCAAGAAATATGATAGACTAAGGCATGGCAAGTGATACTGAGAAAGAACATTGAGGGAAGTGTTCTTTTGAAGGGGTATGGTATTGTAACACCACCCTTTCTAAACCTATGATTATGTGTAATTAACCATGCATTATGGTTTCCATGCAATGGAATAAAAACATTGTAAATGTATTATTGTTTGATTTAATAATTCCAACCAACTGACTATGGGATGGAACGTTGAAAGTATTGGCCATGATACCACTAGAGGAGAGAGTGAGGAATCATATGCAAGGGGTTAATTATACCCTAACTAGGTAACCCAAGCTTCTCTACTAAGGTATGTGATAATATTAAGATATTCCCTTTAAATCTGATTTCAAGGAAAATAAGTTAATGAGGAAGGGTTGGTGGTTGAGAAACCAACCACCCTCAATGAATAGGTATGGGAAGACCTTACTAGGAAAACATAATTTTCAGCCAGGGGTACCATCAAGTACCAAGTCACACTTTCCAAGTTGAACCGTGGGGAAACTGATTTCCTTCTGATAGAAGGAAGAGGATA
>JASDQU010105429.1:89652-118645 GCA_032191745.1 Picea mariana | reverse complement strand
TTTGATTTTTTTTTGTTTTCATCGGTTTCCTGTTGAACATGCCTTTATTTTTATTGAGAAGTATATATAATATGGTCAAGAGGTATAAGAGACAGTGTTTGAATTCCAGTTTATTTCATCATGGATTGATAAGGATGATGTTAGTCCATCATTTAAAATTGCAGGGCGATGATTGGGACACTTTCCTATCTCAAAATGGCTTTATTACACCTAGCCCCGTAGAGGTTGATAAGACCATGTTAGAATAAACCCCAATCCCTTCCATTGACATAACAGTCTCCTCATTCAAACAACCTTGTGATAAGGCCATGCTCGATGAGCCTATGTCTAAGAAACAAGATGATGATCCGAGAGCCTCTGAATTTCATGACCACAAGAAATACGCTTGCCCTAACACCTTTGAAAAAACTGCGAACAGGCCCTCACGCAAACTGTCTAAAAATGACTTGGATGTAGGGTTTAAAAACAAAAGGGCAAGGAGATTAATTTCTAGGAGCCTACGAAATAAATCGAAGTCTCATATGAGCTCGAGCAAAGCAATCGAGGTCCATGAGAGCTCTAATTCTAAGATCGAGAAATTCTTGGCTAAAGAAGACGAAAGTTACCTCAAACCAGATCTCAGTCAGGCCTACGATTTTGTAGACAATATGCCACCATGCCATTAAGCATAGCGAAGGCTTTCCAGGGATTGAACTTGGTAAAAAACCCACAGAAAACAGTGGTAGCATTCTGACACAAAGCCATGGATATCCTCAAACAACTATTCCAGATCCACGGTGTGAGGTTTGTTTGTTTTGGATCGACAAATATTACACAAATATATCTTCCCTTCAACTGCAGATCAAAACCCTCACCACTCAGATCAACTCATTAATGAGTGAAAATCACAGAATAAATTTCAGTACTCAAAGCCAAAGGAAGTTCTTGAAAAGGACTGGAAACGTAATAATAAAAAATGTTGAGTGTGTTACAACAGTAGTTAACTCTGAGGTCTTATGAGTCAAATTTAGCATGCAGTTAAGACGTAAAGATTTGTTTGTTTATCTTAGTTGTATTTTTTTTAGTTTTTCTATTAATATAGATTTAATTAGATTTATGTTGTTTAAAATAAAAATAACTACATAATCAATGGATTCTATAGCCAGTCTATTCTCATTCGAATTTTTGGAAATTATTGGTTAGAATAATATCTAAACTCCTTTATTTTTGTTTTTCCTTTCAGGATATCATGTAGTTGGTGGTGATCTAATGATATGGACCATTTTTTATCTTATTAGCCATTTCTTTGGCTCATCTTTTGTAAACAGAAACAAGATTTTTATAGTTTTGAGAGATACAATGTGATATGGAGTGGTTCTATTACCCTCTATTTTGTAATTCGTAAATCATTTTGAGATTTAATCTTATCCCACAAGATAAGATGTTTAGCTTGATTGAACTCTTTAAATACTAGAGATTTTTATAATGAAGGCATCCTTGTCTGGGGCAGAAGATGGACGTTTGATTTACAGACTTTAATGGAACAACAATGCACATTTTGGCTTTAGCTTCTTGTGGATGGTGTCTTCATTTAAGTTTTGTTTATCCTGATATGATAATAGGTTTTTAGATCTTTAGTCTTCATGATTTATTATGTTATTGGGATAATTCCTTTGTAAATGTTGTCCATAAATAATGCTTTAGATATTAATCGTGTGATCATCTATTCAACTTCAATTACAGGATTTCTCCTTTAATTTTCGTTGAAAGATTAAATGCAAGGATGTTTGCTAACAAATTTTTCTTAATGTAATTATTTGCAATCATGAGATCATAGTAACTATTGGTATCATTCTTTCTGTTATTAAAATTTAACTACCAACGTAATTGTTCTTCATTTATTCGGAATAGACTTAAGGTTCATTGCAGGTTTCTCTCCTGGACTAGGTAGTTAAATGTTTTCTGATCGCATAGATGTTTGGATGCATGTCATCAGCTCGCTAACAGGTTAGCTCAATTTCATTTTTCTTCGATTTATTTATCATTGAAATTCGAACGTAAAGTTTGGATTTTGACTATCTATACATTTCCGTTTCATAACATTTTCTTCCATTAGTTTAAGACTTATAAAAGAAAAAATCAAAAATATTTTTATGTGCTTTCTTTATCTGCTTCTTTAGAGAAATCATTTTCACATTGAGTTTAGTATGTTTAGATTAAAACTTGTATCTTGTAAATAATGTATATAAATGAAAGTTATCTATCTTTTGCTTAAATATGCCTATTACATTCACATTAGAGAATATGTACATATATATATAGTATTTAATAATTAGTTATTTATTTCTTTTCTTTTATTTTGTTTCTTTTAGGATTCTTAGATTGGCCAATGGGGCCATTAAAACCATCAGGACGAGTTATACCAAACAGCTTGGGTTACTTAGAAAACCCCAGACCAAACTCATTCTTCCAATTGATGAATGATCATTTTTTCCCGTCAACAAATGGCGCTAGAAGGAGGGCCTGAATATGATTGATGGCGTGTGGAAGTCGCAAGACTCCTCCCCCACACACTCACTCCCCTATAGTAACAAGGAGTCATTCTGAAAACAACGTTACCTCTCAAACAACAACTACCTCAAACGAAAATCCACAGATTACCATTGAGCCAGTAACACCAAACCCTCAAGGGTCCGACGTATAATAAATTGTTCACCAGTCACTTCCAAGGACACATGGTGCTTTGGCCCGTATCAAAAAACCTGGTCGGCCACTAAATCAACCTATATATTTCTCTGATATCAAAGAGAAACTTGAAGGCATTGGTTTTCTCCTAAACCCTACAGATCCAGATCACATCTCCACTCCTGCAGCCGGGGGATTTGGTATCCCACCTTCACCACCTCATTCATCTCCTTCCTCTTCAGGAGAGGAGTCATTTGACGAAGGTAGTTATTCATTTGAACCATATCAGCCTTCAACACCACCTATAACCATGGAAAATCAAAACAATCCAGCCAGACCTTGGCTTGATCAAGATGTTGTGGCCATACCTGAACCCCAACACCCTTTGCATAAATACCTAGAGAAATGGCTACCTAAATTCGATCCAGACTCTAAGCAAATCGTCGAGGATCACATAAAGAAATTCATGCTAGCCATTAGAATTTGAAGCGTAGAACATGAAGATGTAGTATGTAGACTCTTTCCTTATATGTTTGAGGTAAATGCCTCTACATGGTATTTTGCCCAGCAATGCCACGCCATTGTATTCTAGGACAAATTCGAGTCCTGTTTCCTTGAAAAGTTCGGAGATGATAAATATCTCGAAGTCTTAGTCATGGAACTCTCCAACTTAAAGATGAACCCTAAGGAAAAAATAAAATATTTTAACCAAAGGTTCCTCACATTAAAAAATCGAATCCTCGTTGATTCAATGCCCATTGAAAATCTCATTGTCACATATTACACCAAAGCCCTACACCAGAATGTAGCAATTTGGGTTAAAAGGTCTAAGAAGGAAACGTTACTGGAAGCCTTCGAGGAGGCAAGCCAAATCGAAAAAGATATTTTTATCCTAAAATATAATCTTAGTAATGAGGCAGAGATTACCCCATCTTCTAAGAAGAAAATAGAAATTCTTCCTAGACCTCCCCAAACCAAAACTCAATCAGAGAGCTCAGATTTGGAAAGTTTACAAAAGGTCATCCAAAAATTATCAAATCAAGTCGTAGACTTAAGGATATTAGCTGAAGAAGCATCTTCAAGCAAAGGGACTTACAAACCCCCTTTTAGAAAACCTTTTCCCTCAAACCAGCCAAACCCAAACCCTGAAGGCCTGAATTTTGAAAGCTTACAATACTCTATACAGACAATCCTTGAAGCACATGATAACTTAGTTCCCCCTGAGATTTCTAAAGATGTGGTTTAAAAAGAAACAGTCGAAGAAGAGGAATTGTCTCTTAATATCTTCGGGCATTTTTCCAACAATATCTTTCAAGCTAATTTTGAAACTGTCCATCCTTACAATACCAAAAGTAAAACTCAGAATAAAACCTCTTCTGAAACAGGAACTAATGCATCTCATAAACAATTTAAACAAACTGAAACAAAATAGAATTCAACAACCCCAAGTTTAGAATATGATTTGATCGAATACCTAAAGAAACTTAGAGCTAATATTTATGTTTATGAACTTTTGAAATTTCCTTTTCTTCTGCAGAAAATGCTTCAGAACATTGCAGAAAATAGCAAAAACAACAATTTGAACAACAAGAAAATTGCAGAAATTAGTCCTAAAACACCTCAAAAGGTCCCTACTAAAACAACACTATAACCCTCAGATAAAAGAGACCACACTGTAAAAACTGTATCAAATATAGATAAAGTAATTTCAGGGACAACGACTAAAAACCAACAAAGTTCTATTGTTAATACTCGCAAAAATGTCCCACCTTTTTTATTAACTTTTGAAATTTTCAATAGAAATGTGCATAACTGCATGGTAGATTATGGTGCATCATCAAATGTGATGCCTTTGTCTGTTTGCCAAAAAATCAATGTTGAATTTCAACCTTCCAGTCTAAAAATCATTCAGCTTGATCAGACGAATGTTAAGGTAATTGGTGAATTAAAAAACATACTTGTTAGGCTATCCTCTAATCCTAAGGTTCACCAGATTATTGATATCATTGTTGTTGACATCCCTGAAGTATATGGTTTATTTTTAAGCATGGATTCATCTGAATAGTTTCATGGATACTTTGCGACAGACCGGTCCCATTTGTGGCTCCCAGAGAATGGAAAGCTTAACTGAATTAGGATTAATCATGAGCGTTACCTCAAGAACATCATGACCAATTTAAATGACGCTAATGAACCATTTACTGCTTCCACTAATTCACTTGAAATGCATGGAATGAACACCTTTTCGGTAACTTCATGGCGGAAACTTCCATCATCACTGATCCAGAACAACAGTCGGAACTCGTGACATGCACACGGTCAGCAGTTCTACCTAATGTGCCTAATACGGCCAATGAAGCTCACATATGGTCTCTCTACTTCGATGGATCCAAATCTAAAGAAGGAGTTGGTGCAGGATGTATGCTCATCGACCCAACAGGTAATAAAACTTTGATCGCTTGCCGACTAGAATTTAAATGTATAAACAACACCACCGAATATGAGCCACTTCTGCAAGGACTCAAAAAGGAAGTAAATATGAATGTACAAAAATTAATGGTATTTGGTGATTCGAAAATTGTGGTCAGACAGGTAAAAAATTCCATACATTTCCTATCACCACACCTAAAAAGTTATCAAGCCGAGGTATGGAATCTAATGCACAAATTTTTCGCATTTAACATTAAGTCCATTCCAATATTAAACAACTCTAAGGCTGACTTGTTAGCTAACTTTTGTTTGCAGAAGGTCTTTCTCCAAACGCATTTTCAATTGAGTTGTTTTCCAGACCATCAGGCCCAGACAACGACACTAACTGGAGAGTGTTCGATGATGATCAACAAATCATCAATTTTTTGTACATGGAGGACACTTTTTGAGGTGTGTTTATCGATGAGGGAACCCATGACAAAGATCTCCACAATTTCATGGTAATATTGGACCCAAGGTCTCTCAAATCAACATCAGATCTAGTAAATTCTATCCCTAAATCTGTGGTAAGATTAGAAAAGTTTTATGATTTGCATGACAAATTCAGGAAATCGGTAAATTGTAAAACAAATAGTTCTTCCTTGACCGATGAAAAAGTAAATCTAAGGAGTAAACATAATCCACAATGTATCAATCTGGGAACGGGATGTTCCGAGCAAGAGAAGTTAGACTTTTTAAAACTGTTTAAAGAATTCAAGGATGTATTTGCTTGGACATACAATGATTTAAAAACTTTTGACCTTAATATTATACAACACATCATCCCCATGAAACCCTAGACTCAACCTTTTCAACAGAAGCTGAGAAAGATGCACCCTAAACTCAAACCAACCATCAAGAAAGAACTAAACAAACTATTGAATGCAAAGATAATCTTCCTAGTAAGACGCACACAATGGGTATCTAATGTTGTCCCTGTAAGGAAGAAAAGTTGCTAAATTCGACTCTACGTCGATTTTCGAAACTTAAACTGAGCGTCTGACAAAGACAATTGTCCTGTTCCTCCAATGGAACAAATTCTCCAACAAGTATCATGTTCTGAAAGATTGTCGCTACTCGACAATTTTTGACAATTTTTCAGGGTACAACCGGGTCCTCATGTCTCCCCCAGACCAGTTGAAAACCATTTTTCATACCCCATGGGGTACCTACGCCTATAGAAAGATGCCTTTTGGGCTTATAAATGTCGGGGCCACTTTCCAGAGAGTGATGGATATTATTTTTCACGGTCTCATAAACCAATCTGTAGTGGTCTATCTCGATGATGTCATTGTTTTATCCAAAAAGAAGAGAGATCACTTATCCCATCTGAGATCTGTTCTACAATGATGCCACAAGTACGACATCTCTCTAAATCCTAAGAAGCCTACCTTTGCAATGAAACAAGGCAAGTTCCTTGGATTCATAGTATCCAATGAAGGGATGATCATTGATCCCGAAAAAACTCAAGTCATTTCCGAGATTCCTCCCCCCTCCTCCAAAAAATCTATGCAATCTTTCCTAGGTCAAATAAATTTTGTCAGAAGGTTTGTCCCAAGTTTCTCCGAAATGGTGAGGCCATTGCAAAGCTTAATAAAAAGGATGTTCAATATCATTGGGGACCACAGGAAATTCAAGCTTTTGACTCCATAAAAAAATCCATAGTGGAGGCTCCCTCCCTAATGAGCCCTGATTTTTCACAAGATTTCACTCTTTATACGTTCACCTCTGATCGATCTTATGTTGTTGTGCTGACCCAAAAGAATGCTGAAAACAATGAAATTCCTATTGCCTTTTTGAGTTCAGCCTTCAAGGGAGCATAGCTTAATTACCCAGCCATAGATCAACAGGCTCACACTATTTTTAAAGAAGTAAAACATTTTCGATCATATCTACTGAAATCTAGAACTAAAGTCATTGTGCCTTACCCTGCTGTCAGAAACTTGCTAGTACAAAAAGAATTGGCTGAAAAATGGGCAAACTGGATGACATCGTTACAAGAGTATGACCTCAAGATTACCCCTACAAAAATTGTTAGAGGCCAAGGTCTATGTAAATTAGTGGCCGATTCAGTTGAAGAGCAGCAGGGTCAAATTAATGTTTTAACTGAAAATCAACATATTCAAAGTCAAATCTGTTGTGCACAAGATGTTTCTAATTCTTGGTTTGATGGAATTAAGTTTTATCTAACACACGGTTCTACTCCTTGTCATCTTGATCCGAAAAATAGAAGAGAATTAAGACTAAAATCTTCACCTTTTCAGTTGGTAAATGGCGTATTATTCCGCAAAAATTTTGATGAAGTCCTTATGCATTGTCTGGAAAGAGATGAAGCAGATAAAGTGTTATCTAAATTTCATGCAGGAGAATCTGGTGGGAACTTCAGTGGAGACACTACTACTCACAAAGTATTAAGAGCAGGGTACTATTGGCCCACACTATTCAAATACGCCCATACATTATGTCATAAATGTATAATCTGCCAAAAGGCTTCTGGATGAGTGCAAAAGGCAGCATTCCCGCTGCAACTTGTTTCGGTAGATTTCCCTTTTCAACAATGGGGTGTTGACATCATTGGCCCTATCAACCACACTTCCTCTCAGCAACATAAATACATCATTACAACGACGGACTATTTTACCAAATGGTCCGAGGCTACACCATTAAAAGTGGTAAACACCAGTCAAGTAATATCTTTCCTTAACTCAAACATCATTACTCAATTCAGTATTCATGAATGTTTGGTCTTCTATAATGGTTCCTATTTTTCATCCCTCGATATGAGTTCCTTTGCTTTAGAAAAAGGGATACAACTGAAATATTCTGCCAGCTATTATCCCCAAGGAAACGTTTTAACAGAATCGACAAACAAAAACATGATCAAAATCATCAAGAGGACAGTTTCCAAAAACCACAAAAATTGACACAACACACTTTTTAATGCAATCTAGGCTGATAGGGTGACTCCGAAAACTGCTGTTGGTAATTCCCCCTTCTTTCTCGTTTATGGAAGAGAAGCAATTTTCCCTCCTCATGTCCTCCTTCCCTCACTACAATTATCACAGAAAGTTTAGGAAGAGAATTTCCCTCCTCTTGAAAGTCGCATTAACGCTTTGTTGAAATTAGAGGAACTGAGAACACGAGTGAAAGAAATATTGAATCAGCATCAATGTATTATTAAAAGCTGGTCTGATTCAAGTTCTGCCTCGGACAGGAATTTCGATGTGGGAGATTTAGTGCTCAAATGGGATAAACCTCATGAAGGAAAAGGGGAACATTCCAAGTTCCAAAATTTATGGTTAGGGGTCTTCTTGGTCGTTGAGAAACTAGGTCCCATCTCTTTCCGCCTGCAAAATTTAGAGGGGAAGACAGACACCTTCCCGGTGAATGGTCAAGCCCTCAAAAGGTATTTTTCATGACAATTCCCAGATGCATCTTTTGTACATATTTTTTTGTTGTTTTGTTTTGATTTTGTTTTGTTTTCTGGTTTTTTCTACTTTGATTTTCTTTTATTGTTTGTTTTTATCACTTTTTGGATAAAACATGTATGTATCACATTTTAGTTCAAAAAAGGAAAACATAATGCGTCATCTTAAAACAACTGTCAAGGACTGTCAGAGCATCAACTGTTGTAATTTCCTAAAACACAGACTAGCTAAAGAGGTTTTTCTATTCAGAATTGATTTCATGGTTTCACTTTGCAATTATGAGCAGACACGACTATGATTAAAAGCTCTTTACGTTGTCCCTGATTTTAAGAAAGAGAATCAAGGATGCCTTCATGTCCTAGAAAGATTAGTTTCATCAGTAAACTATTTTCAAATCATAATGAAGGTTATCAAGAAAAATAAAATAAAAATTAATAGTCTGGAAAATAACAAGTGTTGTAAAAACCAGGATTTTTCAGCGTCACCCCGCTCTCCTGAATGTCTTTAAATTTATATCAGATTGTGAATAATTTCTCGAGAGTTGTGGGAAATGTTTGTAAACCCATCAGGATACTGAACAGGTCTTCTGGCAGCAGGTAAATGCATGCATGATGCCAAGACAACTTCATTGGGGTACTGAATAGGCCCGCTGGCAGCGAAGCAATGTTGGGTTCAAGAAAAATTCTCAGGTATAAATTTGGATATTGGTCATAAGAATCCTGCATTTTGAATTGAAATTTATTGGATAGGATAGAGGCGTCAGAGTGGGTTAATTGACATCCCTTTTGAGGCTATGGACGTCTACTGGCAGCAGTGGTCCTGTCAGCAATATCAGAGCCATTGACTTGAACATTGTGGCTCTCATTTTTAAAAAACATTTGTCACCAGATTTCATTTTAACAAAAAGATATCTGAAGTTGGATCGTGTAATGATTGTCAAGATGCTTGATGTCCTTCAACTGTTCTTTGATCTGCAATCATTCTAACAATCCTAACATAAACTCGTCGGTCATACAGAGATAAGTGCTTCTCCCAGCAAGTCGCTATTGTTGGCAGCCCCACAATATTTTCAATTCTCAAAGAAATGAATCATATATGAATCATATATTTTATATTTGCCTCCGCTTAAGCATATGAACATTGCTACTTGAAAGATGAGTCTTGGGGTATAAAAGTTTTTTATTTTTCCTAGTTCTCGTTTTCATGCTTCGTTCATGACTGAAAGCATGAATGAAGCATTGAAATTTTTGAATTTATTGCATTTGAATTTAAGGTTTATTTCCCTAGGAGAATAAATGTTCATATAAACCTTTTTAAGGATGATATTTTTCTTTAAGCACTATCTCATGTCAATAAAATTTTTGTTTTTAAATTTCTCATTGTTATAAGGTCTACTTTGTACATTTGAATGATACACAGAGAATCGATTGATGTTAGGCAATGAGTTTGTTCCATGTATGATTCTTGGTAAATCCTTTCTATGGTCGTTATGTTGTGATTTGTCAAACACCTCTATTCTTAACCTTATGATGAGCAACTCCACCCTTTACACAATGATGATACTTAAATGCATCTAGTCATATTTTGTACTTTGCTGATAGTGGAAGTTTGAAAATGACATGTCCATCATTTCAAGTTAAGTCTCGGGCTTTGTTCTATACCCTCAATGATTCATTACACAAAACGCCCGATTCTCTTATGATACCCCTTATTCCTCCATTTAATTCGCGCAAGGGTTTTATTTCATTGGTTTTATCCTTGGTTCTTCATGTTCTGTAAAACCCTTCTTGCTTACGGTGGATTATGTTGCCTCTGTGACTTCTTTTCTAAATCCACATGGCCCCTGTTGTCCGTATCAAACCAAATGGATCGCAAACCCTTCTCGTGTATGACAATGCAAGGGAAGACCTCAAGGGTCAAGGTTGGCTCGAATTTCTTGAGAAAGTTCAAGGTTACAATTTGCAAGTGGCCCAGGAATTTGCCCTCTCTTTCGATGGATGCCGAGACAAAGTAGGTGACATTCAAGTTGAAATCATCGAGGAGTTTTTAATCTAGGAAACAGGTCTTCCCCTTAGCGGGAAAAAATGGTTTAAAAATTCCAAGGTAGAGGAGGTGCCATGGATTTTGTTCTTTACCTCTCAGAAGATCCAATGATGTGATAAAGGTATGCCTATATCTCTGTTAAAAACTAGGTGGCATATCTTATTGGCAATATTGAGACAGTTCGTTAAATGCGAGGGTTGCGTTGGCCTTGTTTTTCTATATAACATAAGACTGTTAATGAACTTCATCGATTTCCAATTGAACATGCCTTTCTCTTTATTGAGAAGTATATATAAGATGGCCAAGAGGTATAAGAGACAATGTTTGAATTCCAGTTTATTTCATCATGGATTGATAACAATGCTATTAGTCCATCATTTAAAATTGCAGGGCGACAATTGGGACACTTTCCTATCTTGAAATGGCTTTGTTACACCTAGCCCCGTAGAGGTTGATAAGCCCATGTTAGAATAAACCCCAATCCCTTCCATTGATATAACAATCTCCTCATTCAAATAACCTTGTGATAAGGCTGCGCTCGATGATCCTATGTCTAAGCAACAAGATGTTGATCCAAGAGCCTCTGAATTTCATGACCACGAATAGTACGCTTGCCCTAACACCTTTGAAAAAACCGCAAATAGGCCCTCGCGCAAACTGTCTAAAAATGACTCAGATGTAGGGTTTAAAAAACAAAAGGGCAGGGAGATTAATTTCTAGGAGCCTACAAAATAAATCGAAGTCTCATATGAGCTTGATCAAAGCAATCGAGGTCCATGAGAGCTTTGATTCTGAGATCGATAAATTCTTGGAAAAAGAAGACCTAAATTACCTCAAAACAGATCTCATCCAGACCTACGATTTCGTAGACAATCTGCCACTATGCCTAAAGAATAGCGAAGGCTTTCCAGGGATTAAACTCGGTAAAAAACCCATAGACAATAGTGGTATAATTCTGACACACGACCATGGATATCCTCAAACAACTGTTCTAGATCCACAGTATGAGGTTTGTTTGTTTTGGATCGACAAATATTACACAAATATACCTTCCCTTCAACTGCAGATCAAAACCCTCACCACTCATATTGACTCATTAATGAGTGAAAATCACATACTAAAGTTCAGTGCTCAAAGGCAAAGGAAGCGCTTGAAAAAGACTAGAAACGTAATAATAAAGAATACTGAGTGTGTTACAACAGTGGTTAACTCTGAGGTCTTATGAGTCAAATTTAGCATGCAATTAAGAGGTAAAGATTTGTTTGTTTATCTTAGTTGTATTTTTTTTAGTTTTTCTATTAATATAGATTTAATTAGATTTCTGTTGTTTAAAATAAAACTAACTACAGAATCAACTGATTCTGTAGCCAGTCTATTCTCATTCGAATTTTTGTAAATTATTGGTTAGAATAATATCTAAACTCCTTTATTTTTGTTTTTCCTTTCAGGATATTGTGTAGCTGGTGGTGATCTGATGATATGGACCATTTTTTATCTTATTAGTCATTTCTTTGGCTCATCTTTTGTAAACAGAAACAAGCTTTTTATAGTTTTGAGAGATACTATGTGATATGGAGTGGTTCTATTACCCTCTATTTTGTAATTAGTAAATCATTTTGAGATTTAATCTTATCCCACAAGATAAGATGTTTATCTTGATTGAATTCTTTAAATACTAGAGATTTTTGTAATGAAGGCATCCTCGCCTGGGGCAGAAGATGGACATTTGATTTACAGACTTTAATGGAACAACAATGCACATTTCGGCTTTAGCTTCTTGTGGATGGTGTCTTCATTTAAGTTTTGTTTATCCTGATATGATAATAGGTTTTGAGAGCTTTAGTCTTCATGATTTATTATGTTATTAGGATAATTCTTGTATAAATGTTGTCCATAAATAATGCTTTAGATATTAATCATGTGATCATCACCTGGTCTTGGTCCAAAAAGAGATGAGAATCCAAGATTAGGGGTATAATTTCCCCATGCTCCATTTATAGCCTAGATTAATTCATTTGGGGAATTGTTCAATCTTATAAGTGTCATCTTAAGTTCTGCTAAAAAATGATCCCACCTTTGGGCCAAATTTTCTTCTAGACCAATATCAACTGCCTTTTGTTGATATAGAAGATAGTTTAAGATATTTAATATAACATGATGAGGATAAATACCCCTAAATTTTTAAAGAGGTGGTACTCCTCTATCAATATTTCATATTTTACAAAAGAAGACTACAAAAGACTAGGTTTTCATAAAATAAATATTCACATGAAAAGAAAACCTAAGAGAGGACCATCATTATTGAGGAAATGAATAATCACAATATAATACAAGACATTAAACCATAAGGATAAGGAATCTAAGAAGATAGCATTTCCATCATAGCATGATCAAAATAACACATCATTGGAAACATCTCTCGCATTCACAAAAAACTTGACATGATTACTGCATTAGACTCAAAAATGATTTTGTTGGACAATACATTTGAAACATCATGCTTTAAAATCAAATTATGAGAAATCAGTAATGTAATGCCCCGAATAGTTCTCTGGGGATCCTAAAAAAATGTACAAATTTTTGTATTAAAATAGTAATGTCTGAAATGTTCATGAAAAGTAAAAGACATTTGTCCTTCAAAGAGGACTGTGATTGGGCTCCCGCGGACCATGAAATTAAAGAAAGACATGAAAGACAGAAACGAAAAACAATTAGGGTTCAGCCTTTGATTTTCAAAAATTATGAAACAAGAAAGGATGGGTGACTACCAACTGAGAAAAAAAAAATGTGATTACTTGAATTACTATGATGGAAGGAGGGATCTCATTGTTTGCTTGTTGAGGTGTTTTTTGTATATTTTTCGACTGGAGGTTTTGTGGAAGTTGTAACTAAATTTGGTTGATCTGGCTCAGTTATATTTATTAATGCTTTATTTAACCATACTTTGATATACTCCTACATGGGAGAAACCATTGTGTCATGTTTAATATTATCATCGAACAATTATTTCTTAATATCTCTAATATCAAAATTGAGTTGGCGCAACATGTCTTCAACCTCATCGTTCTTGTTTACATAACGAATCAACCACTTTTCTACTTCCTCTTCTGAGTATTTAGTTATTTCGTTAAATTCATTTTCCCATTCAACTTTCAAGGTATCCAAATATTCTTATAATTTATCCTTAGAGAATAGAATTTAATCCATTATCAAATGTGGTCCTTTCAACTCTTTTGTCAAATCAACAAGTTGTAGAAATAAATCACCCCTTTTTCAATTTATGGTATCACACTTCTCAAGTAATTATTTTAAACATTGAATCATTTTTAACCATCCAAAATTAATATGCCTTAATATAATTTTTGAGGGGAGATTTTGTTCTCTCCTTTTATTGTCATTCATATTAGATAGTTTAGCAAAGAATGTTCCACCAACTTCTTGGTATATTTTTTTATCGTTATCTAGGTCCTTTTGGAGATATTATTTGAAATTTGTAATCCTTGAAGAGAGTATAGTAGAAGTAGTACCTAGTTCCCATATCTCAAATATTTAGGATATTATATTTTTTATGTTCTCTCCAATGTATTGTTGGATGGCCATCAATAATTTTGAATCACCCCTTGTCTTGTAAATAGATTATGGAATGTCTTCCAAAGTATTGAGAGGTTGGATGGCAGCAATTGGATCGACAAACAGAGGATTCAATAGTAAGGCATTCTCCCTTTCTTTTATTTTTTCTTTCAATATTTGATTTTCTATTTCAACTTCACCAATTGAGGACTTGAGTGCTTCTCTGGTTGCTTCATGAAATTGCATGATCTTTGAGGGTTTTACCCCGTGTATATCAATTTCATATTTCCATTTCTCAACAAGCTTTTTATTTTTAAGATTTATTTTTTCAATCAACATTTTTTTAGATTCCTTGTTGAAAGTAGTTGTAACACCCCCTTTTATAAACCTATGATTATGTATAATTAACCATGAATTATGGTTTCCATGCAATGGCATAAAAACCTTCTAAATGTACTATTGTTTGATTTAAAATTCCAACCAGCTGACTGTGGGGTGAATTCTTGAAAGTATTGGCCATGATACCACTAGAGGAGAGAGTGAGGAAGCTTATGGAGGGGCTTCATTATGCCCTGACTGGGTAACCAAAGCTTCTCTATTGAGGTATGTAATTTGGGAATATTTAGATATTCCCTTTAACTCTGATTTCAAGAAAAATCGGCTAATGAGGAAGGGATGGTGGTTGAACAACCAACCACACTCAATGAATATAGGTATGGGAAGACCTGGCTAGGACAACAAAAACTTACAGCCAGGGGTACCATCAAGTACCATATCACACTTTCCAAGATGAACCGTGGGGAAATTGAGTTCCTTCTATTAAAAGGAAGAGAAAATGTCGAGAACCTTCTTGTCAGAGGGCATTCCATAAAATAATGCACAAGTGTGTGCATATTGGACTTTTGCCTGAGAAGGAAAAAGTGTGTGTGTGCAAGAGAGAGAAGAAGAGCTCTGAGTTTTTGGGTCTGAAGAAAAGACCTGTAGAAAAGGATTGGTGTGAGGGATTGGATCCCAACCTGAGCTATGAAGGGTGACAACTTGATGTTGGGAAAGCATATGATAAACCTCGTAGAGGAACTAAGCCAGGTGGGTATGAGAAAATCTTAAATAAGAGTACTAGTGTGAAGGAAAGTAACCTTCACCTATCAATCTCCTTGAGAATTTGAGAGAGACTCCCTGGTGGTATCATGGATTGGAACAGGTGTGGCTAGAGTGGTAAGAATGAATTCATATCAACCTATGGTTGGGTGTAAAGGAATACACCCATGGTTAGTTGGATGGATAAAATGTGTAAACATATAAGTATCTCCAACATCTGTGTAATTGAATTGAAATGTATGGTTGGATTTCTGTAATTGTGCTCTAAATGTGCATGCGTGATTTATGATATTGATGCTTGTTCAATCGATAAATTCTTGCCTTTGGATGACTATATGACAGTGATTATGGCATTTTCCTTGCACAACTGAATATGAGCATCCTGTAATGATTCTAAGATAAAGAAAATGAACTTGATTTCATGGGTTATGTGTGCACATGGAAATATTCATCGCCGTAATGGGTTTCCTGTGAAAGGAAACTAGAGTCATAAGTAAATAAATGAATTTAAAATGTTGATTATGAGTGATGAGGCTTAGCAACCATTGATTTTCGAACTGGAGTAAATCTCATCCATCCAAAGATGGGATGTTACCCATCACAAACCCTTGTAGATCAATGCAAAAGTGGTGGTCGTTGGATTAGAGAATGGTTGAATGCTAATCATTGGTATGATATGTAAATCTTAGGAGGAAGTTTAGAGTCCCGACATACCGAAGCAGCGGACCCTAGAAGGAATCTAAGTCCAAAACCCTTTCGAAGTCCCAAAACGTCAATGTCCAGGGACCAAGGTTCTAGCCCCTAGATTTCATACCTTTAATTATTAGTGTAAGCACGAGAGATAAAGGGTGATGTCATGAGTGATTGTTTGTGCCATCCTGTCAGACGTGAGGTCAAGAGATTGACACTTTTCAATGTTTGAATCACTGGCAAGTCAAGTGTGGACCCTAGTTAGGCTTAATATTTCAGAAGAGAACCTTAAAACCTAAGTTGTCAGATATGGGGAGTCAACATATCTAAGTCGTAGATATTGTGGTGAATGTCAAGGGTCGTAACCCTATGATTAATGGTCCTTAATCATCTTGTAATCCCCGGATGATGTACCTCGAGAAGTTTCAGGTTACAGGGGACCATTAAAGAGCCGTGATCCTAATGCCCGTGGTTACCCGACAGTGACATGTGTCATCCTTCATATTTCACATGAGGGATAGATCCCACCATCAATCTTAATAATAGATCTAATCTAGACCATTGCTCCCATTTAAAAAAGCCCAAATTTTGTCATGGACCACCATAGAACTTGGAGTGTGTTAGAACCTTGTGCTCTACGTGTCGTCTTGTGAGAGTAATATCATGTCAGCATGACGTATCTCGGCGTCAGACTCTTGAGATGTATTAGACTTCCCAACATACAATAACTCGTCGAGTTCCAAGATCCATCGAGACGAGAACCATCAATCCATGGATTGATGAGCTAATCTCCATTGTCTGATCCTTTAGGCTGCTATAATGCCAGGAGAGTCACGACAATGATGTGTTGCACTATGAATGGCCCACATGTCATGTCATGGGAGGAACACATGTCACACATTGGTGGCTCCATGTGTCACAATGATTTTGCATATTTGGATGAAGGTACAGGTGGAAAATGAGTGCCATGTGTCGAGTGATATGAGTGCCATGTTTCATGCCAAGTCATACAGTGTCATGATGTGTCATATCACATGTATGCCACATAGATTATACGTGTCGATGGTAGGCCATGTTGGATGTAGAGGATTTTGTTTGGCATCTAAGGCCTCAACCATTGGATCTAAACCATGAGAGATCCAAGTCATCGATTTAGTAAGGGGGCTCTAGTACCTTGGAGTCTCGAGGTCCCGATGGATGATGTAAAGTTGATCGTAGATTTCTGGATCATGGATCAAACGAGACCATTGATCTTCTCTACAACTAAACTCAACCCTTGCCACAGGCCCTCGTAGAACCTGGAGTACGTTAAAACCCATCCTTCAGGCTGCATCACCTCTTGTATGGGCTGATTACGTTAGTCGGAGCCCGACATATCACGATGTCAGACCCACGGGCATATTACATCCTCCCAAATTACCAAGACTCGCCACAGTCTGAGATACGCCACAACTATGGTCATCGATCTGTTGATTAAATATCTTATCCTAACCATCCATTCTCATAAGATGGAAACACAAAATGCGGTCCATGTGTGATATGGGGAAAGTGCCACGTGTCGTGTTGATCTAGCATATCTAGACAAAGATCCATGGGAAAGTTAGCATTGCATGTCACGCTAGGTAATGGGCGATGACATAACCATGTTTCATGTTATGGGGTGGTTTGTGGAAGTGCCACATGTACAAGATCGTAGCTAGTCTCAGATCGGGCATTTTTGGGATATGCAAAGAGTAAAAGAGTTGAGGACCAACACCTGGATGTCCCAGTAGACAAGTGTCAACAACTGATGATATCAGGTCTCGGGTGAATGTGTATTCAGTGCTATGACATGGTAGGACCACATCATATGGCATGGGTGATGTGTCTGCCACATGGTAGTATGAAGGCATTTGGCCAATGAAGGCCCTAAAACTTCAAAGGGCCATAAATTTTGATCCAGAGATCTGTTTTGAGAAAACTTACAATCATTAGAAATCTCTCGATGAGAAGAAGATGAGTGTGTCCTTTTTAAATGTATTTGAGGAGGTTCAGGAAAGGGAATAAATAATACCCCATCTCTTAAAAGGTCACTTAGGGGGTTGGGTGTCTTATAGGTGGTATCATAGGATGGTTCAAACAATAGGCTTGGATGGGCCAGAGATCAGTCATAGGATTGGTATATTAAGGCTAATATGATCATGTTGGAAATATTTTTCTCTACGTTAAATGGTTTTTTATTATCTGCACAAGTTCCTTGAGAAGAAGGAGTGCACATTGAAATCTTGTTTTGGGATTTCTTGCAATAGAAGAATTGTTGTTGCTTGATAGAATGATAGATTCTCCTATAAGAATGGGAATACACTAATAATCATTAATGGTTGAATCTGAATGTGAAGGACTAAAAATGGCAAGACTTTGTTAAGATTTCCTTGGGTTCAAAGAATGGAGGAATTTTTCATGGTAATATTTCTTGTAATGATGAGTTGTTGAAGCCCTGACAATTATGATTGCTGGTGAGAAAAAAAAGTGGGCGAGTTAAGCCTTGAATGTATAATTTTTCGTGTTTAGAGGACTAATGGGAAAATTTGTAAGGTCATTTTATTTGACCTACAATGAATGAAACTAGTTGTTGAAATAACCTAGTTAAGAAAAGAAAAATGAGTTCTTTGAACTAATGATAGTCCTCATAAAAGAGGCGAAATGGCATGAACATATGAGCTAGTTTATGAGCTCATGGATATACAAAAATATGTACTTGTATATTGACATGAGCACTTGTTATGCATGGAAATGTAAGATGTGGATATGTTGTAATGCATATAATAGTGAGTAAGCGTGTGTGAACATGCAACTATACATGATAAAAACTTGTGGTAGGTTGTAAAGTATGTCCTATTGATGGGTCATTTGGTCAATAATGACCTAATGTCAGTAGGAAAAGTAACAACATAAATGAAATGCTGACAAATTTGTTTCCTATTGCCTTATGAAGTTAGGGATTTAATGATTACATGAGATATTTCTACTAGGTCTGATAAAGGAAGTGCTAGAGCATTCCTAGATGACCAATGAGTCAGACTAACATCCAAAGGTGAATGGTAGTCATATGAATATGGATTGGTATGATAAGAAATGATTTATTTGGTAAAGGTCTATTGACCAAGAATGGGTTGAATCATGAAAGGAAGTTGAACTTGGGAATTTTATAACCCTAGGTAATGTTGTAATTACCTACTTATATTTTGTGAATTATGGATTGCTCTTGTAAAAAAAGGGAAAGAGTGGTTTCTTGTTGGTTTTTTCCATGAAAAGAATGCAACATAATCAGGAATATGTCTACGAGACTTGTCATGTGATTGGATATAAAATATCAATAAAAAAGGTGGATATTAAAGATCAAATAAATGAATAGGAATAATATAATAATGTGCAAGTGATGCACATGTATAGTGTATATGCATACTAAACAGAATGATATGACTACTTAAGTAAGAGGATAGTAAGGCAAGGAGTGTGTTTTTCTGGACTGAATAATGCTTGGGATGCATGGTTCACCCTATGTTGGAGGGTCTAATTACCTCGATGGAATAATAACTTGAGGAGGATGTGTTCCACGTACTCAGGAAAAATCTAATGTAAATTTTTGAAAGAATAAATGAACAGGAATGCTCTATTGTCATGTTAGAAGGAAATATGATTAAGCCTTTGAGGGTTGCATGAGAATGATTGCGAACAATCATGAGCTAAATGGTTTTAAAGTAAAGATGCATGAGAACTGTAAAGTGTGGCTATGGTAGACACACATAAACTCATGTGGATGCATGTAGTTAAGTGCATGAAAGAACAATTTGAATATAAAATGATAATAATAATGTGCATATGTGAATGCAAGTTGATGAAGTAGATGTACATGTTTAAATGAAATATATGAATGCATAATGGGAATACATGCCTATATTCCTTATGGAATATTGGTTAAATCCATGGACTGATGAAGTTGAGGCCGAATCGAGATTGAGGTCGCCTCAGGTAGTGATGAATATGTAACAATAAAATTTGCATGTTGAAGAAGTTCCATGTGAAGGAACTGTGTAAAGAACTTTGTCATGAGAGCATAGCTATAACCTTAATGACTATTGAGAATTAGACAATGGGTTGCAAATCTTATCTGTATAATAATCATGGATTACATTTTAAAATATAATGCATGCAAAGGAGACATGCAAAGGGATGATGACCAATCTGATTTTTGGTTGGGAAATGTGTAGAAGGCACTTAATTTATGAGTGAGCCTTGATGTTGTAGCATGTTAAATTATCTATGAAAGTCAATATGAAACTTGGCTCAAAACTGCTCAAGGAATAGAGCAAGAAAGTCCTAAGAGGGGCAGATTGCATAAGCAAAGAAGGAGAAAAGGATGATACTTTTATCACTGTCAAATTTTGAAATTTTGAGACTAAGTTGTATACTTTAAAAGAACAGTTGTAGAAATAAATACAGCTGGTAAATGACAGAAAAATTAATAAATATGTTAAATAATGAGCTTGGTTAAGTCATACTGTGTGAAGGCAATGAGGCCTTGGAAAATGATTAAGCCATACTAAAAGTCATGGGCTGTGTAGAAGGAGCTGGACAGAGGAAAGAGTTACTTAACTCCTTTCTTGTTAATTATTGTGTTTTCTTTGGGATGAGAAACTAATATGTTCATGCATGTAATTGTTTTGACATCATAATGTTGACAGTTGTATGACTATAGAGACAGATGGAAATTTTTTATTTTTCTTGCACTCATGAAAATATTGAGGGAAATGTGATAGAGTGCATATAGATATGCTCGAACATATCTGAATTTTTTTTGTTGAATTAAATGATGTGGCACATGCATTTTTAATTTACATGACAATTGATGTAAACTTTGAATATGATGGTGCATGTTATGTGTGTAAATGGTTGGAGTTGTTGGGAAAGGACAATTGCCAATGATGGAAATCATCAAGAAGTTTAAATGCAATAAGGATATTGATAAGATATTGATGAAGGGACATCGGGAGTTCCCATGAAAGCACCACTACTAAGGTAATATCAGAGAAGGTGTTGGCAGCCAGAACATGTATAAAAGTGTTCATGCTTGTGTGGCATAAAGTGTGAATGGATTGGGTAAGAATTCCTTCAAAAATGATTTATTATTTTAATGATATGTAATGGAATTTGAGTGGTTGTTGGATGCCATTGATACCCAAGAAGGGTATGATGTAGGAAAGGAACCTGAAGGATAGAGAAAGAAACCTCTAGTAACCAAGGATGATTGAGTTCCTTGCAAGAAAATTCCTGAACAAAGTGTCATGAATACTTTGAACAATTAGGAATGATTGGGAACAAGAGTACTCATAAAAAACACATTGATTAACACATAGAGGAAATGCATGTTTGCATGAGTGGGAGGGTATAGGATTGCCCATTATGGAAGAGGGATCTTTCAACATTCTACTAGACTTAAATAATGGTAAAGAGATAAATTGGGTGTCCATAAATATTGGCACCCTGGTTACCAATGACGAAATAATGCTTGAATGCATTCATGTGAAGCTTTTAGTCTCATGAGTGTGCTGATTTGAGGCTTTGATAAACTCAAAGCAGGAGGAACATACCTATTGCAATAATGAATGTGGATAGAGAATCCATGTGGTGAGAGGTTGGTTGAGACCCAACACACCATGTAAAGAGTACCTAATATGAAATGTTGTAATCTGAAAATCAATGCAAGGGTGCATTGTGTGTGAATGTGTCCATGGGCATTAGCACATTGGTTAAATTCACTTAATGTTGAATTTCATTTGGAAAGGTTTGATATGATGAAATTATTCATGTATAAGGAATGATATTTCCTTTTTATTTATGTCATTTAATAGATAAAATTGATTTGATTGTTAGTATGCATAATTTAATAATTTCTTGTGTTGCCATTGTAAAGGTGCAACGCAAATATTTGTGCCTGGGAAACTAAAAAATTGTTTGGTTGATTGAAGTTGAAATTGTAGGAAGAAGGGTCTTGGATATGGAAGTGTTGTAAGTCCATAAGGAAGAGCAATGCCTATTGGTTATAAAAGAGACAAACCATTATGAGAAGGGAAATCTCATACTTGTGGAATATGGTTCTTGTATGGAACATTTCTGAAAATAGGAATGTGAAAATAAGAAATATGTGGGTAACAGATTTGAAAGAAATTTGATTGAAATTGATGATGTGTCTCAAAATTATTGTATGCATGTGATACATGTGAGATAACATATATTTCCTAGAGGGATAGGTAATGGTTGTCAAGCTTGGAAAGTGTGTAAAAAGGTTACTATTGTTACATGAGAACCTGGTGATAAGCCATGATCAACATAAAATAATATAGTATTGAGGTAACATGGCCCAAAGGGACGCCTTGAAAAATAAATTCAAAGGGATGCCTTGGCTATAAGACTCAATGAAGTCTAAGAAAATATTCTTGTGCAAGAAATCCTTGGAAATGCAAGATGGATCACCCGAGGTACTATATAGCAGATAAGGGGATGYCTGAGCYTGGGCCTRGAGGGTAAGTGACCGCAAGGAAGAGGAKACTTCGATAATTATTGTAAATTATTGTTTGGGATCATGCACACAATGGTTATGTCAAAGGGAAGATAGTGAGTCGAGTGAATATGACAACCATGTGGACACAAATCCATGCAATGCACGAATAATTTTTGTGTTAATATGTAAATTCTTCCTCTTGAATTATGGACAACAATAAAATGTTTATGCATAAAATTGTAATTTAACATACTTGTTATTTGAAATTGTTGTAGGCATGTGCTAAATGCCAAGAGTCTGGGAAGGGACCCGAACAAAAAGAGGAACAACATTGCCAAGAAATATGATAGAATAAGGCATGGCAGGTGATACTGAGAAACAACATTGAGGGAAGTGTTCTTTTGAAGGGGGATGGTATTGTAACACCACCCTTTCTAAACCTATGATTATGTGTAATTAACCATGAATTATGGTTGCCATGCAATGGAATAAAAACATTGTAAATGTATTATTGTTTGATTTAATAATTCAAACCAACTGACTATGGGATGGAACCTTGAAAGTACTAGCCATGATACCACTAGAGGAGAGAGTGAGGAATCATATGCAGGGGGTTAATTATGCCCTAACTAGGTAACCCAAGCTTCTCTACTAAGGTATGTGATAATATTCAGATATTCCCTTTAAATCTAATTTCAAGGAAAATAAGTTAATGAGGAAGGGTTGGTGGTTGAGCAACCAACCACCCTCAATGAATAGGTATGGGAAGACCTTACTAGGAAAACATAATTTTCAGCCATAAGAGTACCAAGTCACACTTTCCAAGTTGAACCGTGGGGAAACCAATTTCCTTTCAATAGAAGGAAGAGGATAGGTCAAGAACCTTCTTGTAAGAGGGCATGAAAGAAAATAATGCATGCGTGCATGCATAAGGGACTTTTGTTTGAGAAGGAAAAAGTGTGTGTGTTTAAGAGAGAGAAAAAGAGCTCTGAGTTTTTTGGTCTAAGGAAAAGAATTGTAGAAAAGGATTGGTGTGAGGGCATGGATCCCAACCTGAGTTGTGAAGGTTGCAAGCTTGATGTTGTGAAATCATACGATAAACCTCACAAAGGCACTGAGCCAGGTGGGTATGAGAAAATATTAACTAAGAGTAGTGTGAAGGAGAGTAACCTTCACTTGTCAATCTCCCTAAGAATTTGAGAGAGACTCCCTAGTGGTATCATGGCTTGGCACGGGGGTGGACAGAGTGCTAAGAATGAATTCATATGAGCCTATGGTTGGGTGGTAAGGCGTAAACCCACAATCAGTTGAATGGATTCAATGTGTAAACGAATAAGTATCCCCATCTCCTGTGTAAATGAATTGAAATGTATGGTTGGATGTTTGTAATTGTACTCTTAATGTGCAAGCATGATTTATGATATTGATGCTTGTTTAATCGGAAAATCCTTGCCTTTGGATGACTGTAGGATAGTGATTATGGCACTTTCCTTTCACAACTAAATATGAGCATCTTCTAATGATTCCAAGATAAATAAAATGAAATTGATTTCATGGGTTATGTGTGCACATGGAAATATCCATCGTCATAATGGGTTTCCTGTGAAAGGAAACTAGAGTCATAAGTAAATAAATGAATGTAAAATGTTGAGTATGAGTGATGAGGCTCAACAACCATTGATTTATGAGCTAGAGTAGATCTCAGTCATCCAAATATGGGATGGTTACCCATCACAGTTCCTTGTAGATCAACACGAAAGTGGTGGTCATTGGATCAAAGAACGGTTGAATACCAACCATTGATCTGATACAAAAATATATGGAGGGATTTTAGCATCCAGAGATATCAGAGCACTGGACCCCAGAAGGACTCTAAGTCCAAACCTCTTTGGAAGTCCCGACATGTTGATGTCTGGGGACCAGGATCCTAGCCCCTAGATTCCATACCTTTAATTATAAGCGTAAGAATAAGAGAGAAATGGTGACATCAGGGATGTGTTGCACCATCCCGGTAGACAAAAGGTCAAAAGATTGACACTTGTCAGCATTTGATTCACTGGATAATCAATTTTGGACCCTGGTTAGGCTTAATCCTTCGAAAGATATCCTTAAAACCTGAGTCATTGGATCTGGGGAGACAACATATCTAATCCATAGATCTTGCGGTGAAAGTCGGGGGTCATAACCCCGTGATTAATGCTCCTTAATCATCTCACAATCCCTAGACGATGAACTTTGGTAAGTTTCAAGCTGCAAGGGACTATTAAAGAGTCGTTATCTGATGCTCGTGGTTACCTAGTGGTGACACGTTTCATCCTTCATATTTAACAAGAGGTTCATATCCCATCATCAATCTTAATCATGGATCTAATCTGGACCGTTGATCCCCTTTACATAACTCCAACTTTTGTCATGGACCACCATGAAACTTGGAGCATGTTGGAACCTTGTGCTCCATGTGCCATCTTGTGAGAGTACCATAAGAACTCTTTGAGGTCCAATATCCTCCGAGATGAGAACCGTTGATCTGTGGATTGACGAGCTAATCTCCATCGTCCTATCCTTTAGGTCGCTACAATGCAAAGAAAGTCTTGACAGTGACGTGTTGCACTATGAATGGCCCACATATTGTGATGTGGGAGGGAAACATGTCACACATTAGTGGTGCCATGTGTCACATTGATTTGGCATATTTGGAAGAAAACCCGAGTGGAAAATGAGTGCCACATTTCGAGTGGTACAAGCACCATGTGTCATTCCAATTCATATTGTTCCATGACATGTCATATTGTGGGTATGTGATGTAGAGTATGCATGTCGATGGTAGGCCATGTTGGATGTAGAGGCTTGGGTTTGGCATCCTAGGAATTGACCGTTGGATCTGAACCACGAGAGATCTGGGTCATTGATTTAGTAAGGGGGATCTAGTACCTTGGAGTCTCTCGGTCCTAATGGGTGATGTAAACTCAATTGTAGATTTCTATATCGCAGATCAAACTGAGACCATTAATATTCCCTACAACTAAAATCAACCCTTGTCGTGGGCCCTTTCAGAACTTGGAGTATGTTAGAAGTTAGAACCCGTCCTCCACATGTCGCCTTTTGTATGGGTTGATTACATCAGCTTGATGTATCGTGGCATCAGACCCATGAGCATATTACATCCTCCAAACTTACCAATAATCATCATGGTAAGAGATCCACCATGACTGTGGTCATTGATCTGTTAATCGATAATTTGATCTTGATCATACATTCTCATAAGATGGAAAAATATACTGTGATCCATGTGTCATACAGGGAAAGTTCCATGTGTCGTATGATCTAGCATATCTAGATAGATCTCTGTGGGGAAGTTGGTGCTTCGTGTCATGTCAGGTGACGGGCGATGATAGGACCACATGTCATGCTACGGGGTGGTTCACGGAAGTTCCAAGTGTACAGGATGCCATCTAGTCCTAGATCGAGCATTTTTGGGACATGTGAAGAGTAAAAGAGACGAGGTCCGAGACCTTGACATCCTAGTAGACAAGTGTCAATGCCTGGTGATATCGGGTCTCAAGTGAATGTGTATTTGGTGCTATGACATGGAAAAACCACATCGAATGGCATGGATTACATGGAGACACATGGAAATACAAAGGCCTTTGGCCAATAAGGTCCTGAAAACTTCAAAGAGCCATTGATCCAGAACTCTGTTTTGAGAAAAATTACAATCGTTGGAAGGCTCCCGGTGAGTATAAGACGATGGTGTCCCTTTCAAATATATTTGAGGAGGTTCAAGAAAGGTGAAAAATTAATACCCCATCCATTAAAACGATACTTAGGGGGTTGGGTTTCTTACAACATCATGGTTTAATGTGACAGACTCCTCTTCAAAAATCACTATCTCTTAACAAGCTAACTCTTGTGTTATTTCTCTTTTTTATAACAATATCTATGTGGCCTAATTAGGGTCTTCTTCTTCTACATATACTTCCATGTCTTCATATTTAGGTATAGGAATTTCTCCCTTTTGAGTTACATATTTTTTCTTCTTAAGTGCAACATGGGCATAATGATTTTTCCCTATGTTTCCTTTTGGGGGGGTTTCATCCCCTCCACCACCAAAATTTCGCGAATGGGAATTATTTGGGCCAAGAATGCTTCCTTAGGTTTGATTTTTTGTTGAAGAATTCCTCTATGAGATAGTAGGTGAACTGAAGTTAGGGTTACCACTTCTCGTGGTTCGACCCTTCTGTCTATGTTGGTAATTAGTGTTAAACAAGGTGTCAATATAATCATTAACTTTGTTTGGAATAGCTTCCATGGGGTTATGATTATCCCCACCTCCTTCTTTAAACTAATTAGTCTTCACAAAGTATGATTCATAGCTAATTCCAGATATATGTGCTACAAACAAATCATCGGGGTCAAATCTCGGGACTTCAGGGACTTCTCTTAGTTTAAAGTTATCAAAATGATTAGCAAATTCATCCAGATGAGAAATGTTTTTAACAATGATTTCCCCAATTTTCCAAGGCAATGGAATGAACTACTTTTTCCTCTTCTAGTTAAACAAGTGTGCCTAGAAATTATATTGTTTACAAACTTCAATAAAAAATAAATTTATGTAACACATAAAAATGGAGCAAGGATGGTTTCTCCTCAAAGTCGTATAATCTTATGAAACTGAAATAATCTAGGGTTTCAAAAATCCATTTTCCTACCAAAATGGTAGCATCTTTGATAGACATTATTGATGTGTTAGGACCATAGACCAACGTTTTGAAAGTAGACAGGAAAGCATTCTGAACTTCATAAAATTTATGTGGATATTTGTGTTTCTATAATGTAAGATACCAAAATTGCACAGGGTATTTGCCAAAGTCAACACTCCTTGCGTGAGGTAAATCTTCAAAGATATGGAAGTATGCTATTGTAAAAATCAAGTATGAACTCATAAAAAAATTATTGGTTTTTCGAAAATTCACAAGTTTAAAAGAGATTTCACTTAAAATAATTTGAGCCCAGTCAATTAAAACACTCTTGTGGACAGAGTTGCAAGACATATAGTGTTGCAAAATTAGTTTCCATTGATGTCAACCTTAGAAGAATCCCTAAATCAAAGCCCAGAAGCCCCTAAAAGTGATGATGATGTGTCCACTTGAATAATACTTGAATATCCTTAAAGGATCCTTGACATAAGTGTATATAACTCCAAAGTGGTCCCCTTATGGCATAACTTTTAAGCATGGCCCTCAAGGGATGAGATAACATGTGGTTGTTTCCACATTCCCACTTTGAGTTGTACACAAATGGAGCCTTGAAGGAACCTTGAATAATTCATAAAACCAAGTGAATAATTCCCTAAATTCAAGTGAAGAAACCCATAAAACCAAGAGAAGAAACCCCTAAAGTAAAGTAAAGAAGCCCCTAAGGTCAACCACCCTTAAGGAAGCGGTGTGAACCAAAAGTTGTGACACTTGGTCATACCCCCTCATGTGGAGAAGACTAATATATATAAGAGGAGCCTCATTTGGAATTTGGAACATACTAATTCGACCTATCCAAGGTATATGAGTGAACTTCATCCTACAGGAGCGAATTTCCCAGGGAAGATAAAGTCTTGTGATGATTTGTTCTAAGGTTTTTCTTTGAAGGTCATCTTGGCATTTTTGATATAATTTTTTTTATAGAACAATTCATATAGTGAAACTTGGAGGTGTTTTAGAATAGATTGTGGGTATGAATTTCAGGTCTTAAATCATTATAGGTTTGTATTTATACTCAGTGGAAGTTGAGGTTTTTAAAACTAGGGTTTTTTTCTTCAAAATGAGTCATCTTTCCATTTTCGCTACAACATTTTTTTGGGGATGATTCAATGAGTGAAACTTGGATTTATTTCATAGAATATATCTGAGAATATTGGTTACAAGTTTCAGATCTTGATTCATTACATGTACGAAGTTATACTTGTTGGAAGTTAGGGTTTGTGACTAATCCAAAAACTAGTCCCAAATAGGTGTTCGAGATAAAATGGTTATATTTGAAACTTGGTAGGTCAAAATTTAATTCCAATTATTTCATTATAAGGATAAAAAATCCTAATACACGAGGTCCAAGTTTCAGAATCCGAAACGGAAAATTGAGCTCATGGTGGATCTTACAAGTTTGTATATTTGAGGTACACTTGTAAACAGTTTTGTATGCATATTTAAGAAGTGATTTTGGGATTGTATTTGAAGGTTGATTTGATCATGTATCATCATTTAAAAATTTCCAAGGGGATTGGTGTCTCCTTCTAGAAGGTTTTGTAAAACTAAGGGAGCGGGTGATTCCTTCAAGTTGGTGCTTGTAAAATCTTGAAACTACTTAAGAAGAATTTATGTGGTTTTCTCTGAGTTAGGTTTCCATGTAAAAATATGTGTGCACTATGTATGAGTTTATGTGATGATGAATGACAAGATTTGTGGTTAATGTTTATGTAGTGCTTGAAGGTTAAAATTTT
>JASDQU010105429.1:47634-57652 GCA_032191745.1 Picea mariana | reverse complement strand
TTCAATTTCAGTTGTAGCTTAAACATTAGATTATATTAGTCCCGCTTCAATCTTGCATATACTTTGCGTATGCTTCATCATCTTACAAACCCCGGGTTGACAAATTAGATAAGTTGGGTAAATACTACAATGCAATTAATTCAACATTAGTTCGCCCAATGTAACGACTGTTGTTCCTTTTGTTCTAATTGTTGTTCCTTTTGCAGGTTGTGATGTTCCTTTGAATAGAACAATTGTCATTCCCTTTACGATTGTTGTTCCTTTGAATAGAACAATTGTCGTTCCCTTTACGATTGTTGTTCCTTTACAGGTGTTGCATCTCTGGAAGCTGGGTATTGAAAACGGAAGGTAACAACCTACGTAGGCGGCAAGCAAAACGCTTGTGCCAAGGCCTACCTTTAGTTGATGCATAGAGGTTGTTTTTAGGACATAGTTAGAGCCCAACAGCTTTGACTACCATATTTTTCTTCTGTGCAGTACTAAATTACTTTGGCACAAATCTTGTACTCAAGAATTCAATAACATCAGCGAAGTACTCATCAGTTATCTATACTGAAAATAATTTGCATCAAGGAAGTTGTCTTCTAATTTCATAGGTTCTTCTCCATTATTTATCCTTAACAAGTGATCTGGTCCTACATTCAGCTTCCCTGGTTTGACTATTACTTCAAAATCAAATTCTTGGAACAATAACAGCCATCTACAAATCCTCCCCCCCAACACTATCTTGTTGACTAGATATTTGAGGGAAGAATGATCTGTGAACATTTTAAAATTCTTTCCCAATAAGTAATGTCTAAATTTATGAAGTGCATATACCATGGCTAGGCCTTCTCTTTCTGTGGTGTTGTAATTTTGCTCATATTTTGATAACTTCATGCTTTCAAAATATATAGGATGATCTAAGTCCCCTGCTCCTGGCTGCACCTGAATTGCTCCAAGTGTGATTGTTGATGCATCTACATGCACATGAAATGTATTTTCCCAATCTGGAAACACTAATATAGGCGTTGTCACCATTTTCTCCTTCAAGGTATCCAACCTCTGCTGACAGTCCTCGTTCCACTAAAATTTGGTGTCCTTCTTCAATAGTTTTTTCATCGATGCAATAATTTGTGCATACATCTTGATAAACTTTATCTAGTACTTTGTATGTCCAAGTGCGGCTCTTAACTAGCACACTGACTTTGGTGGTGGTAAGTTGACAATTGCAACAATATTAGCAGGGTCAACCAGTAAGCCCTGTCTGCACACTATACGTCCTAACAATATCCAAAAAGGTGTGCCTAAAATGAATTTATTAATGTTTAATGCGATATGACATTTCTTGTATATTTCCAACATTAGTCTTAGTACTTCTACATGATCTTTCAAAAGACTAAAAACAATCCATTCATCCAAATATACTTCTAATAACTTATGTATGAAATCTTTTAAAGCAGTTATGACCACCCTTGAAAAGATGGTTGGTGCATTCTTCAATCCAAAGGCCATGACTGTATATTGGTATGATCCCCATTATATAGAAAATTGATTCTTATGCCTATCCTCTGGAGCTATTTTGATTTGATGACAACCTGAGAATTCATCTGTGAATGAATATGCTTTCTTGCCTCCCACATTCTTCAAGACCTCATCTATAAAAGGGGTAGGGAAAGGATCATGTAAGCAAGCATCATTTAACTTCCTCAAATATACACAAATTATTATCCCTCCTTGCTTATTTTCCTAGACTACCATGGGACCGATCCATTCAGATTCCTCCATTGGTTCTATCACACCAGCTTCCAGAATTCAGTCAAGTTCTTCTTTTACTTTTTTCTTATCCACTAGATTCAAACTGTAAGTTCTATGTCTGAAAGGTCTATCATCTGGCTTTAGGGGTATCTTCATCTCACCTAGCTCACCTTTTATTCCTTTCATCTCTGTAAAGGTTGTTGGAAACAAGTCATTGTATTCACGCAGTAACTCTGTTATCCTTTCTAGTGTCTGCTCATCCTAGTAGTCTCCAATGCTTGATATTTTAGGGTTTTATTATGTCCCAAATTTTACTTTATTGAAATTAATTGGTGCATAAAATGCCCCTGACTCCAAAGATGGGAATCCCACCTCTCTCTCTCCTTCAATCTTTGTTATGTGGATGTTGCATTTATCATCTTCATCTGGTGCTTCCTCTACGACATGATAACATGAGAAAAATATTTTACTGTCTATTTATTCTACTGTTGATATTTTGTTATAATCTCCACCTTAGGTTCCTTAAAAAATATCATTCCTTGTATCAGCTTCAGAGCTGAATCAATATTGGGATTATCATGCTCAAATAAGAAATTTACCACAAAATTCTACTGTAATATTATCCATTTTGTAGTGCCTCTACACATCTCCTGGTCGATGTACCAATTCACTGGTATCCATTCCAATGTATGAATGAAGTAGTGAGGCCATTCCTCTCGTGGTGTCAACCTCAATTGTGTTCTACATTTCTCTAGGTGCTCAACCAACCTTCCTCGCCCATCATACTTCTGCAATGTATTGGTCCCCTATTCTATGCCAAATCTAATGCACAATAACCTTTTTACATTGATACCAGTCTTGAATTGTTTCCTTGTGCGCACCCCACCATCTTACAGGTGTTGCATTAAGTGCAATATTCAGGGCTAGCAACCTATGATTGTCCAAAACATCCTCCTCATAATTTATCAATAATTCCTCTAACTTGTTCAACCCATGAAAACTGGTAGGTTCCCTTATCTCTCTACCAACCCACCTTACTACTCTATTCTTACGCAACTCCTTGTGGAGACTTCATGTAGTCTCTACTTCCATTTCTCTAGACCCGTGTCTGAGTCAGAAGCACACAATGTAATGCTTCTCCAGCTGAGTACCCCATATGCAGTTGGGTTTACATAATCTTCTTCTCGTGTAGTAGTCCTATATAACTGATTGATTTCTTCCAAGTCCAAACATGTCTCCTCTACAAACCTTTCTCCTTATAAAGGGTCCAATGGTGCAATCACTCTATATTCTCCTAATTCAAAATGCATTTTATTTGTCTTCAAGTTGATCACAGCCTGGTTATCAAATTCCTAGTCTAATCCAAGTAATGTTGGGTAGGGTGTTGTGTCATATACTGTCTCTATCACTTTGAAATCTTCCACAGTGCACACTCCATCCAAGTCTACTGTCACACCTTTAAGTCTTCCAATTGGTAAAACTCTATGTTGATTTGTTAGTTTCAATTGGACAAGTGAATATCCTAATGTGGGTTCCCCCATACACTACCATGTCTTCTTAGGTAAGACGTTTACTTCAGAGCCTAAATCAAGTATGATATCTCCCATATTCAAAACCCCAATGTTGTAATTTATCCTGAATTCCCTACTTGTTCTTATTTTTATATGGAGATGATTGACTATCTTTTTTTCTAATTTCCCTTCTACTTTTGCGTTGCATCTTTCTAGCAAATTCTGTAAGACATTAATGGATGATGGATCATTCAATAACTTAACACAGGATTGCAGAAAAGTCTTTATGTTACTTACTTTCTCTAAAGGTTGTCCTTTGTTGGTGTGATCCATTGAAGATGGAATCTTGTACATTGGTGGATCCTGATTTTTCTATGCAATTGATGTAGATGCAATGTTCTCCTTGAGAATCTCATGTCTGGCTTCCTTAAATGTTTCCTTTTCTTTCCACACGTCAAAATGTTTTTATGGCTCAATATTCTTTTTGACCCACTAGTCTTGAGATGGATCTTGTTTTGTCGCATCAACTCCCGTCTTGGCTCCTCCTCGAGTAACTATGTTGATATTATTTCCATCATCCCTTTCTTCTACAGAAATCCATTGGACATTCTGATTGTTCTGGTTCCTTTTTTCCTGTATTTTTCCCAAAAGTGTTGGGAATTCTTCTGTGTCATGGTCTGTTGCGCGAAAATACATACATGTTGTAGGTGGAAATGGACAGTCTCTTGCATAATGTCTCGATTGTTGATAGTTTTGGAAGACTACTAGCCCTTTGCCTCATCCAAATCCTCCTTTGCCTCAGCCTCCACCTCTAAATCCACCTTTATCTCCTCACGGTGCATTGTATCGGGGTACCTGGTTATACAACATGAGATTATACTGTGGCTACGCATTTTTGTACTATGGCTACGTGGTATCGAATTGTGGTTACACATTAATGAATTGTGGTGCAGCTTATACTGCCATCATCTCTTCTTGCACCTTGTAGGTGTCCAAAGTTCTTTCCCTCATCAATTCTAGCATTCTACAGTCCTTGTCATCATGACCCACTTATTTTCAAAAGTTGTAGTAAGATATTTTTGTCACTTCTTTATTAGACAATGATATGGATCATGCCCATGTGTCTTACAAATATCGCACCATGGTCCTCATGTTGGAAAGGGGTTTGGCATCCCTACTTCCAATTATTGTGCAAAGGTTGGACATTCATTCTTATGATGTCCTTCTATCCTGCATAACGTACACCAAGCAACTTCTCTCTTCTATTTCCCCTTATTCTGGTTCAATTGAAATGTCAGATTCTTCACATCCTCCTTCAACTCCTCTATTGTTGGATCTGTCTATTGATACTGGTTTTCTTCCAGCTGTAGGGATGCTTGCAGTGTCTCTGGCTGAGTTTAAAACTTTTGTTGGATCAAAGGATACCTCAAGTGTGGTAATAGTGAGTTCACAAATAACTACCTATGTTGCATGTCAGTAATAGAATACTTCGAATTACCTTCCAGACGTTTGAACCTTTGATCAATCTCCCAGACAGACTCACCTGGTTTCTTCCTGATTTCAATCATTTCATTCATGTACTGGTCTTCTAAGCTTGGCTTCTGAAACATATTGACCAGTAGATTTTTCACCTTTGTGATAGTCTTTGGTGCTCCTTCTGGACTATTTACATCAAGGCTTATGTACCATTCCAGCACACGGTCTCTAAGTTTTATACATATTTGTGTGAATTTTGTATCCTCATATGTGATCTCCTTTGATTCCCAGATATTTTCACAGATAAATATGTTTTTTTTCAGGTTCCCCTGATGCCTCGCCCCAAATCTCTGGTAATCTGATGGTGGAATCTAGTCCTTCCATTTTGAATTGTGTCAAACTACTGCCTCTTTGCAGTGTAGATAATTGAATGTTGCTTCCTAAAATTTCTCCCCTTGTTGGTTGTCCTTGATTGGACCCCAGACCCATTGCTCCTCTTCTACTAAAATTTGGCTGTCTAAATGTTAGTGTTCTTTCAGGTGTATTAGTCACACATGGGGTTGTAGGTTCCACATTGAAGGTGATCTGGACTGGAGTTCTTCCTTCTTTTCCTGACCCTAGACCTCATTTTTTCCTCTCATATGTTGAATGCAGGATTTCCTCAATCTTCTCCACATCCCATAGATCCTCTACCTCTTCATCGTTGCTCACCAAGCCCACTTTGTCAACTATTTGTTTTATTCATCTTATACTGGTAAGGTCTACCATTGCATGTCTTTCCAGTTTTTTCCATTATCTTCTTTTTCTGGTCCTCTTCCATCATGATTTGGTCCATGGCCTCCTTCTGCTTCCCATTATCCATCTCCCTTTTCATATCTCAAACTCATGTCAGTTCTTCCCCCCTTCCCCCATGCACATAGGGAAGTTTAGTTGTTTGATTCCATAGTCATCACACCTTTGTCATACAATAAAATCTTGATAGAAGTATAAAGTTATATGATGTACCTGTCTTTGGGTCCCTTCATAAAATTATGCTCTACAGTAGTGTACGACTTCGCTATATCAACTACAAATTTAGTGATAAATCCTGCAATAATATTGTCTAACCAAAAATCTATTGCGTGCATAAATTTATTATTGAGTTGTTGTAATTGCACAATCTCCATCGCATGACACTCTAGCTGTCTGATATGATTCATAGGATGGTTTTCTTTCAACCTCAATAACCACTCCTGCAACAGATGCGGGAATTCACAGAAAAATACCTCATGCAAGTCGCTAAACACATATTTGTCGATATATTTGCGTGGTGTAAATTTAAATATTTTTTTGTCCTTCTACGCAAAATTGAGTTCCTGTGTCCTTAACCATCTTTCAATCTCTACCTTTGTTGGATTCCATGGACTGAACATTCCCTTCTATGCTTTCATCCTCCATGATTTTCTTCAACAGATCCCTTCCACTCAATCTTGTGCAGTTCCATCCAGCAACGAAACCATTTGTTGGATGCTTGGGATAACCCCGGTTCTAATCTCAATAGGTTTCCAAAAAAACCCTCAAAACTATCAGCCCTCCTGATAAACCAAAAGGAAATGTTACACACAGAGTGCATAGCACAGTCTCACCTGATATAGCTTTATGGGGGATTGCAATACTCAGGTGTTTTCAATCTAGGAAGGGATTCAGACTGTCTATTGGTTCTTTGCCTCATGCATTAACATTAGTATTCATTCATCTACTTATAGGATTCATTCATCGGTAAACTATGCATGCATGTTGTTAAAATCATATTGAACCATTCATTCTTTAACTGATACATAAAATAACATCCAAACAATTATTCAGACACATTAACACACCAGATTTACCAGGCTTCACAACCCCTGGGGCTATGTCCACAAAGATCTGTCTCTTCTTCTCTTTTATTCATTCTTCTACAAAATATGTGTTGTGTGCATTACATATTTTTGGATTATAATCAAAAGAAGGTTAATTACCCTCTATGAGGTGGACTAGATCACACTAGGCACCACATCCTGTGAACTAACCCTCAAAACTAACTTATTTGACTCAACACAATAACAACCAAACCACTACCTAGATATCCCAGGTCTTTATTTATAATACTCTACTAGCTTATAGGCATTACATATTTGTCAAAACCATGGCCCTAACATGTTTAGGTCTGTTTGTATGCATGCCACGCTGCTTTTCCTCCTTTTTCATGTTGCTTTTCCTTCTTTTTCTGCATGCTTTGTTTCTTCCACCTATGGCACGTGCTCCAAAATAGCTCTTTCTTTCTAAAAATAGGCCTATCCAATAGGTTTCCAAGCTTCAGACAACCTGGAGCAATCCTTTTCTCCATATAAACGATAGATCAAGGCCATCAAGAAAATGTAAGGTTATTGTAGGTTTGTTGTGATGTACCACCCCAAGGCCCGATTCATGAACTTCTTATCCTCCCTTCACCAGAATGATAAAAATATACCGGTGTTATATAGTTCATAGATTTCCATAAGAAAATATGTGTTCAACCTCACTTCAGTATCCTTGAGCTTGTAATATGCCCTTACTTATGTCGGAAAGAACACACCTATACATTCCCCATCCTTGTTATATAGTATAATTTCTATGCATCAACATGATGGATGATCCACTCTAAGATCTCAACACATGGTAGGACAAGTGTCTTGGCCACTACTAGGTACAATGAATATTTCTTGTTGTTCAGGAAGGCCTGGTCATCTAATCCCCTTACCTTCAGGTCATTGTGAGACATGATTTCTGGGAAATCCTCATAATGGATTTTGTTGTACAGGTCCACCCAAGAAGGAAGAATTACCTTGGAATTCATACCATTATTTTTGTCTCTGAAGAATGGGGGCAGACTTTCAAGCTTCTTTTACAACATTTTGATCATTGACTCTCCCTTGGGGGAAAACTCTAGCTTTTTTCCTCCGAGATGGATGCCTCTCCAACTTGCTCACTTCCTCCTTTTGGGGTCTTGGGTGACCTGCAGGTTACTGGTCGTCTAGGATTTTTTTTTTCTATAAATATAATAATTCATCTTAGTACCTCCCTTACCACAAATTTCAAAGAAAACTACGATAAATACCTATGTTTTGAAATTATTCCAAGTCCAATACTCACCAGTTATGGGTTTGCGATAAACATAGAACAACTTAGTTACTTAGTGATATTGGATCAATCGCGAGTTCATGAGAGAAATTCAAACAATTCTATGAAAAACATGATATCATTCAAATGTATTTCGATAAATAACAGTTGGCTATCACATCCACAATCATCAAGTTTTTGGTACAACGAATCTATGAGATATTTTCATTAATTACATCCATCTCACGTTCCAAATCCAATAATAAAATATATAATCATACCGACGATGCGAAGGGACGTTAGAGTGTTTTCTCGAGAAATTTAAATGGTCGTAGATTGGTGCGCGACAGTTTGATATCATGAGTGGTCCATTTGGGTTGCTTGAAGTTTTGAAGAAAATGCGTGTCTAAATAGTCGATTTGATGGAAATGACAGGGATAAGTAGTGGCCTTTAGTAAGTTTGAGACATAGGGATGTGTGTGGGTATATCGTCCTGAATGGATGGTCTTGATGACTTCGAGGATCCTCGAAAAGACCAAATGAGTAATTCATATTGTTCGTCATAAACTCTTATGTCGGGCATCAATCAGAAGTAGGATGCGGGTTTGAACATAGGTTTAGCCTTCTTGATCATCCAACACCTATGTCTATTGGTGTTCAAAATCTTCTCATGGTCCACATGTTTCCTTGTGTTCAATCCCAGGTGCCCATTTCCATTTTTACTCGGGCGTTGGGGACTATCTTGTTGGTTGTGGAGCCCGATTATTGTCTTGTTTCATAGGCCTTTGTTTTCAGCCATGTTTATACCCCATGAATATTGTACACCCCTCCATGCGATGGGGGGGGGGTTGCATAGGTGGCTTTCCCCAACTACGGGGTCTGGGGCCAAGCAATGGTTTGGGGGCGAAGCCCCTGAAGGAGAAATTGCCTTTTAAATGTATAATGTAATTTCATAATAAATATGGACCATTCATTATAAAATCATAGATCTGATGGTAGAAGTTATGTTAGGGTTTTTTTCCCTAGAAAGAAACCCTCTTTTATGAGGGAAATGTATTGCGGCTATGTATAATTGTGAATATTGTATTCTAAGATAGGACACTGTGATAGAAAGAAGAGGAAGTTACAGTGGGTGTGTTGTAGGTTGTATCCCTTCATTTGTTGGATAATAAAGAGGAATGACCTGGCAATTTCTCTAGTGGACGTAGCCCACACTAGGTGAACCACATATATCTGTGTCTCTATTGTATTGTGTATCTTCTATGTTTTATTTCTGCATTTCTTTTATTTTATTTCTCCACGATCCTATTTTTCTAATAACTGGTATCAGAGAGAAAGGTAACTCATGGGAAAAGAGGGTTCCTAGTTCGAGTGGGAGCAATGGTGGAAGATGTAAAGTTTAGGGTTGAGAAATTTAACGAAAAAAACTACCAGTTATGGAAGATGCAGATGGAATATTATTTATACCAAAAGGATCTATATCTACCATTGGGTGGAATAGAAAAGAGGCTGATGGCCATGAAGGATTAAGAATGGGAGGTTCTTGATAGAAATGCACTAAGAATGATACGGTTGAGCCTGGAAATATTGGTGGCTTTCAATATTTCGAAAGAAAAGACAACGAGAGAGATGATGGATGCATTAGATAAACTGTATGAAAAACCCTTGGCATCTAATAAGGAATTTCTAATGAAGAGATTATTTAATATGAATATGTCAGAAGGTGGGTCTGTTGCAGATCATTTAAATGAATTTAATATGGTTAGTAATCAGCTAAGTTCTGTAAAAGTGGAATTTTATGATGAGGTTAGGGCTCTTCTAATATTGTTCTCATTGCCAGAAAGTTGGAATGGCTTGGTCATGGCTGTAAGTAACTATATCTTTGGTTCAAACACTTTAAAATTTGATGATGGCGCTGGTGTTATCCTTAACAAGAAAATGTGATGGAAAAGAACATGTGAGACATCAGGTAATGCGTTAAACATGGAGAACAGGGGAAGACAAAAGGATAGAGGAAAGGGCTCAGGGAACCATGGGAATTCTAGGAAGGGCAGATCCAAATCTAGACTGGGAAATATAGAGTGTTGGAATTGTGGGAAGAAAGGACATATGAAGAAAGACTGTAGAGCTCCAAAGAAACAAAGAGATGGACAGTAGGAGAAAAATCAGGAAGCAAA